>CAUYRT010097709.1:0-18335 GCA_963574885.1 Lepilemur ruficaudatus
GGTTGTTTCATTAGCTCAGTTTTTGAGACCAGAGTATTTTATTTATTTATTTATTTTTTGGAGACAGAGGCTTACTCTGTTGCCCGGGCTAGAGTACTGTGGCATCAGCCTAACTCACAGCAACCTCAAACTCCTGGGCTCTAGCAATCCTCCTGCCTCAACTTCCTGAGTAGCTGGGACTACAGGCATGTGCCACCATGCCTGGCTAATTTTTTCTATATATTTTTAGTTGGCCAATTAATTTGTTTCTATTTTTAGTAGCAATGGGGTCTCACTCTTGCTCAGGCTGGTCTCTAACCCTTGAGCTCAAGTGATCCTCCTGCCTCAGCCTCCCAGAATGCTAGGATTACAGGTGTGAGCCACCACGCCTGGCCAAGAAAGGAATTCTTAATGGGAATGATGTCAGCCAGGAGAACAGAGAAGCAGCCTCAAATAGGTCTCTCTAATGGAGAGGAGGGGCTTTTATTATAACTAGGGTCGGTGCGTGGGGGTAGGTCAATGAGGACAGTGAGTCTGGTTATCAGGAAGTCTGTGCAGGAGCATTCAGAATCTCAACTCCTTTGTCTTGCAGAAATTCTTCCATTTCTGGGAAATAACTCAAAAACGCAAGTAATTCATTAAAAATTACAGGGCTCTGGTCATTAAGCCGTACTGGCCTGAGAATCCAAAACACGAGAGGGAGAGGATTATAAAAATCATATAGGTACCGGCCGCACCGGCTCATGCCTGTGATCCTAGCACTCTGGGAGGCTGAGGTGGGAGGATAGCTTGAGCTCAGGGGTTAGAGACCAGCCTGAGCAAGAGTGATACCCCGTCTCTACCGAAAATAGAAAGTAACCAGCCGGGCACTATGGCACGTTCCCGCAGTCCCAGCTACATGGGAGGCCGAGGCAGGAGGCTAGCTTGAGCCCAGGTGTTTGAGGTTGCAGTGAACTACAATGACACCACTGCACTCTACTCAGAGTGACAGAGTGAGACTGTGTCTCGACAACAACAACAAGACAAAACCAAGGAAATTGAACAACCCTCCTCACAACCACACATCCCAATTAAAAAATATATATAGGGATCATTAAAATTTGTTCACAGAGCAGGTTACAATTCCCTACCCTGCCCCTAGAATTGTCTGCTTCTTCCTGCCTCCTCCTCTGCTCAGATTGCTACCCCAGCACGCGCATTGTTTGGATGGTCCATGTGCATGCCTGACACTCTGTTAGACCAGAGTTTTCTGAGGGTAGGGACAATATCGAGCTCATTTTTTTATCCTAATGCCTAGCACAGTGCCTGGCGCATAGCCAAATGCTCAGTGCATTGTATTATAATCGGAATGCACATTTGTAAACATTTAAACAGATGAAAAATATTAAGCTTCCCTCTCCACAGCTCCCTTTCCAACTGCCATTCGGGCTCTCGTGTGCCTTCCAGACATTTTCCCTGTGTACACGAAGCACAAAGAGCTATAGCCATCTTTAAAACCATAAGGCTCATGCCATGGGAATGATTCTGTTGTTTGCCTCTGGAGGGGAGGTGAAACCTTACCTCTGGCCCTGCAGGTTCTCCAGCTGGACCTGAAATTAAATTGATGAAAGGCAGATTATGGGAAAAAAGCAGACAGATTTTTACCTGTACGTGGGAGTCCGCACAGGAAGATGAAGACCAAAGGGAGTTAGAGCCAAACGCTTCTGTACTAATTCAGACAACAAGTAGTAAATTGTGAACCTGTCACAAGACACAGGGGCTTGGGCTAGGGGAGTTAACCGTGGATAAGGGACTAGGAAGATTAGGCTTAGTTTAGTGAGGTTTGTTTGTGCAGATTTTTCCTGGCCTTGACTCCCACCTCTGGTGATAGAATCTCTCTTTCCTCCTGTTGTAGGGAGGACAGTTTTCACCTGGGAATTTCATCTGCTTTCAGGAAGAAAAAGGGTCAGAGTGTTCTCCTGCGTCTGCTGTTTTTCAAGTGTCTTTAACTCAAATTAATCCTAAATTATGCCAAAAGGGATATTTGGGGGTGGCATATTCTGTCACCCTTTGCTTCTTTTTCCCAGTAAATATTATTTTGAGTGAATAAAGTGACATGTCTAAATTCATCACGTCAGTTACCAGTTTCTGTGTAACAAAGCACCCTCGAACTTAGTGGCTCATGACGACCACCATTTTGTTTGCTCAGGGCTCTGCGGGTCACCTACTCGAGGGGGGCTAGGTCGCTCACAGCTGCAGTCAGCTGGGGGTCTGGCTGGGCGCTGGTCGGTTTGGAGCTTCAGCTCGGTTGGGTTTTTCCTCCTCATGGTCTTACATCCAATAGGCTGGGGCCTCTCCACGTGCAGGTCAGTGTCTGAACTGGGCCAGGGCTTTGTCATGGGCAGATCCTGAAGCTTATGCAGTTCTGGGGGCCTTCTCTAAAGGAAATAAAAACGACGAATCTAAAAATAGGTGCAGGGCCTTGGAAGAGGCCCGTGTGAGTGAGAGGCCCCAAGCCGGAGCTGTCGGAGCTGGAACATCCGCCTCTGGTCTTCTCTGCTCTTGGGTTCCCAGTGAGCCTGGAGGGGTCTGTGTTCACTCTCACGCTTGGGAATGGGCCAGGGGACTAGCATGGCAGGGAGCAGGGCCCTTCTCAGGGACACACCAACACCTAAGTCCCCCCATAGCCCTCCCCAACTCGCCTCTCTGCTCTCAATCCTCCGACTGCAAACACTGCTCTTACTTCATCACACTGAATTTATTGAGACATAAATTTTATGCCCTGAATCTTTCAGGCTTTGGATTTCAAAACTCAACCCCCGCCCCTGTGCTGTTTTTCTTCCCCAAATATGGCCTCTGCTATAAATTTCAAAGGTCTATTTGTAACTCCCAAGCTAAGAATGGACTCTTTGTTCTGCCGTGTCCTCCGTCGCTTCCCGAGGGAACGAACTTCAAATGCCCTCGCTGCTTCTCTAGGGGGTGGAAGGATTCAGAAACAAAACCCATGTTGGAGAACATCGTGACACAGCCTCTGCCCCATGGTTAGAACCGTTTCTTTACACAGGTCTAGGAGCACCACGTGAAGCATTTGAACGTTGCCTTCATTTGGGGTTCACATTGACCTGGGTGTGTTTGGTGGGGGAGGATCCGTACAAGCTCAACTGTAGGTGGGACTGAGTCCCAGGGAGAGAGGCAGCCATGGGGGAGAAGGAATTTGTCAAGCTAGGCTCGGATGCAGGGCCTCGGATGGGACGTGAGCAGAGGCTCTCCGCACAGGGGATGGCTGTAACTGGGACTCCTTTGGTGGTGGCTCATGGTTACACCAGGGAAGGAGAACGCTCTGGGCATAGAAGTGATGGAACTGTAGCACCACGAGCCCAAGCAGCAGAGAAAGTTGAGACCTTCCCGTGCTGGCAGCAGTGTCAGATATGCTGTTGGCAGCTCTTGGGTAAGAAGAGAGGTTGTCGCAGACAGGCAAGTAACAAGGGTAAGGCCAGTGGTCCGGGGTGGGGTCTGGGATGATGGTAGTATTGCAAGGACCCTTGGCACCGTTCAAACCCTGCACCAAGAGAATCGATTAACCCTAGCGTGTCTTCTAACAGCCTCGGGTGGCATGGGGACAATCCAGCCCCCCATTTATTTATCTTTTTTGAGACAAGGTCTTGCTTTGTCTTCCAGGCTAGAGTGCCGTGGCGTCAGCCTAGCTCACAGCAACCTCAAACTCCTGGGCTCAAGCAATCCTCCTGCCTCAGCCTCCTGAGTAGCTGGGACTAAGGCATGCTGCTATGCCAGCCCTTAGTCCGTTTTTGAGTTTCTGTCTGGAAGAGCTCAGGGCTGTCAAAGGAATTCACTGACTGTTGCAGCCAGCACCCAACACAGGCCCCCGACCTCCCGTGCTTACAGCATTTATGAAAAAGGGCTTATAATGGAGACTCCTTCACTGTCCCTTTGAGATATATGTGCATCTCCTACACCTTATCTTTCTCAAGGACCTGGAAGCCATTTCTTTGAAATGTGATCATTGGGAAAAATAGGGCCTCTGTCTCCCAGCCCCTGTGGCAGGAGAAGCCTAACATTGATGACTTCCAGCTAGCAGGCACGGCTGCCTGCCAAGTTCACACTTTGTGATTTTTCACGCCAGTCCTTGCTCACCACCCCTTTTCCCCGGCCCCATTCTCCCTTTCAAATGCTGTCACCTCTGTGCAAACCAGGGTGGAGCTCAGCTCTTTTCCCTGCTGTCTGTAGTGACTGAATAAAGTCTGTTCTCACTGCTTTAACTAGTGCCAGGCTTTGTTTACCTTTGACGGTTGCTCGTGTCTTGGCGGTGGCCCTGAGGAACTCAGAGCGGCAGCCTAGGTGAGGGACGTGTCAGAGGAGAGCTGGTGTCCAAATATGCGGTGATGACAGCACGGAGGGTGACCAGAGGGACTGATGCCTGTGGGTCTGGTCAGCGTTTGAGGGCACATTAGCGACCGCAAATGGGGCCACACAAGGAGGCTCTTGTCCAAGAGGCGCAGCAAGGTGTGCAGCCTGGAGCAAATTGATATGGCAGAGAGCATGGGAGTCACCCCTCCCCCCACCCTCCTGCAGCCCCTGCAAGGCGGGGCTGGGGACCCAGACCCAGAAAGAAGCAGCTGGTGTCCCCTGCCCTTTTACACAGTTTTTCTGTGACCAGAACTTATCTGTGCACATAAACCACAAAAGCAAACCCCTGTGTTCTACTGAGGCAATTCTTGGAGATTCCTGTTCACCCATGAATCTCTGTACTGGGGTCCATGTATTGCAGTCATGGTCACCAACCTCTTGAATGAAAGAAATATGTGTTCTTCCTGCAGGAGTCGAAAGTTTCTTTTGAGGAGAAAGAAATGGTGAAAAGAAAATTTTAGGAAATGGAAAATGATTCGGAAGGCTTCCCATGCACTTTATAAGTAAGTAAGGGGGCTCCCTGGATGCCCACAGACTTTTGGGAAACTGAGGAAGCATACCGGCAGCAGGCAGTCCTGCCCCGGGGAAAGAGAGCTGGACACAGGGCAGGGAGCTGGGAGCCCAGGGCAGGAAGGCTCCCTGCCTGCCCCTTTGGTGACCAAGAGTGATGCTTTCAAACCTGGACTTCGAGTGACAGTCAAAGTCTGCGTGTGGACTTAATGTTTGCTCTTTTATTTGCAGTCAATTGTGTTTCCTTCTGTAACTTTGTGTTAAGGCGAAGCATTGTTGCTCTGGATTTTTTTCCAGATAAGTGGAATGGGGCACATGCTAAAGTGGGTACCCCAAAAGCAAAGGGTACTTAGTTGACACAAGGGCTTCAGCTGGATGTGTTTAGCCACCTCTAACCTTTCTTCAAAAGTAGACTTTTTTTTTGTTTAGATTTTAAAACACATTTAAGGTTGAGTGAAAGAAGCAAGATACAAAAGAGTAAAACTGTATGATTCCCTTGACACGAAGTTCAAGAACAGGTAGAAACTAACATGTGGTTGTAAACATCAGAACGGTGGTCAGCTCTAAAGGAGATTGACTTGCAAGTGGCATGAAGGAAACTTCTGGGTTGATTAAATTGTCTCAAATCTTGTTTGGGATATTGGTTTTATTGTTGTATATATTTGTCAAAACTCATCAAACCAGACACTTAAGACCTGTGCATTATTCTGCACGTAAATTGTACTTTGACAATAAATTTTAAAGAAGCAGGGAGCCCCCAAATTTTAGATGATGGACTAGCTTGGATTGCTAGCTCCTTTCCTTAAAATCAACCCTGGAGGAACTATAGAAGCCAGAGGGAAGCGTGGATTCCAGAACTAACAGAAAATAATAACGAGGCCCCCCTTCTTCTCTTTGTCCCCACCTGCTCCCCGACTGGGGCTGTCTGGAGCCTCTGTCCGCAGCCTGGGGCAGAGGGCTGTGGTGGGGACTCTGGAGGAAAGTGATTTTCCTTTTTAAAATTTATTTATTGATATATTTTAATTTGAGGGGGGGGATGAATTTGGCTCACTGCCTGTTTGATCAGGACCTGTTTGGTTTGGGTTGATTCTGTCTTGCTTTTCGCTGGGGTCCTCTTAGGACAAATCTTTTCCTTTCTTAGGGGCAGGTATCTGTGGGGTGATGTTGACAATACAAAAGTCCTACAAGGGTGACACAAGCAGGAATAAGCAGGAATATTTAGTACTCCTCACTCTTCCTCCAGCCCCAAGGGCTGTGGAATCAATTTAGGGAGCCTCGTCCTTCTCCCTGGGTTGAGGTTGAGGTGGAGCCTTAGGCAGTGGAGGTTCTTGGAGGGTGGCAAGCAAAGGGAACCAGCTACAGTTTCCTGGTTACTTGGGGTTACCTGCAGTTACCTGGGGTTACCTGGGGTGGGGGCTTTTGGCCCTGGGGCTCATCCCTTTCCCTCCCTTAAATTCAAGAGGGCTGACCTAAATTTGGGCCTAAATTTTGACTCTTCCCTAATACTTCTAGACAAATTAGCTTACAGATATATCTGATTTGATTCTAATTATTTAGCCACAGACTGAAAATTTTTTCCATTTTGTCAGTCTTACATTTTCTACTTCTTCTTATTTTCTGTTTGTTTGTTTTTTGGATTTTTTCCTGCTTATTTTTGATTGGATAGACACAGTTCTTTCCTTGTATTGCATGTTTTATTTTTTGTCCTTTAAAACTGTTCCCACTGTGACGATTCACTTCATAGGCACGTGCAGCGTTACAGTCCTCATTTTTTCGCCACTTTCAGAGTAAATATTATTTCTATGTTTGTTTCTTATGGGATTGTTTGCCTCTTATTAGCATGTTCAGAATTCACTCCAGCTTTATGCTTCTTGGCTATTATGGGGTTGATAGTGTGTGAAAAATTACTTGGTCACAGGAATAGCCACACACAAGAGAGTGTTGAGCTGTATGGGGTTCAACACTGACAGTTCTCTATAGCTAATGCCATCTGTTGGTGGAGGGAAGAGTTGACATTCTCTTTTTTTTTTCTGTGAATCTGCAGACATTGAAATTTAAGGGGAAAAGCTTGTCTACATATAATTCTGCGGCTTTAAAAATAATTCATTCTATATAGTTAATACTTTTCTTTGTCAATACATATAGACCTATTTCATTCTTTTTGTTTTTTGAGACAGAGTCTCACTCTGTTGCCTGGGCTACAGTGCCGTGGTGGCGTCAGCCTAGCTCACAGCAACCTCAAACTCCTGGGCTCAAGCGATCCTTCTGCCTCAGCCTCCCAGGTAGTTGGGACTACAGGCATGCACCACCGTGCCCAGATAATTTTTTCTATTTATAGTAGAGATGGGGTCTCACTCTTGCTCAGGCTGGTCTTGAACTCCTGAGTTCAAGCTATCCTCCTGCCTCGGCCTCCCAGAGTGCTAGGATTACAGGCATGAACCACCTCGCCTGGCCCTCATTCTCTTTATATCTTTGTACTATTCCATAGTATGGGTACACCGTAATTATTCAACCATTCCCCAATTGATGGACATTTCGGTTATTCCTGGATTTTTTGTTTTTTACTACAGATAATCTCATAAGTGACATGTCTTTGGGCTTAAATGTACATTTCTTTGATTTTTAATGAAGCTGAGCATCTTTTTATATATTTATTGCCCATGTCAATAAACAGATTTCTGGTTCATGATTTTTTAGTGCTGTACAGTATCACAAGATATGGCGGTATCCTAACTTACCTAGGCAACCTCTAATGTTGGACATTTGTGTCGTTTCTGTAGTGGCAAAATCAAATGCTTTTTATGTCTCCTGAACTGCCTGTCAGTGTGGGCTTTATTCAGCAAAGTTGCAAGAGTGAGTCAATCATCAGAATAGATCTGAGGTGATGACCCTGCCTTGAGTCTCGGCAGTGTGCAGTTTTATATAATCACCACCACTTCTGGTCTTGTAAAAGCACTGATCAGAATAACTTCAAGATTTGTGACATACGGCCTTTTTCTCTGGTTAAATTAAGGTGGGGAAACTTGTCTAGCTGACCAGCTGTTTGAAAAATATCTTAGAGTTAATGAGCTGGCTTGGTTAAGCAGTTTCAGATATTTATATTTTATTATGGAGATGCATAATTTTTGAAACATTTGCCCAACTACTGAGTGCCAGGCAAACTTCCACTCTCCCCTCTATGATTCTGAAGAATACAGTAGTCCCTCCTTATCCACAGGGTCACCTTCCGTGGTTTCAGTTACCCGTGGTCAACTGTGGACTAAAAATATTAAATGGAAAATTCTAGAAATGAACAATTCATGAGTTTTAAATTTCATGCCATTTAGAGTAGCATAATGAAATCTCATGCCATCCTACTCCATCCTGCCCAGGACATGAATCATCCCTTTGTGTGGCGTATCTATGCCCCCGTTAGTCACTTTTAGGAGCCGTCTCGGTTGTCAGATGGACTGTCTCAGTGTTGCAGTGCTGGTGTTCAAGGACCCCTTATTTTACTTAATAACAGCTCCACAGTGCAAGCGTAGTGATGTTGGCAGTTTGGATATGCCAAAGAGAAGTTGTAAAGTGCTTCCTTCAAGTGAAAAGATCAAAGTTTTGACTTAATAAGGAAAGAAAAAAAATCATATGCTGAAGGTTGCTAAGATCTACTGTAAGAATGAATCTTCTGTGCAAGTTGATTGTACAAACTGAGTCATTCTCGTCATACCCAACTAAAACAGATTTGGAGGGAAAAAAAAGAACTCAGGGCACATACCATTGCTCCAAGAATATAATTCTCTGCAAGCCTGGTTGCTGAAACTGCCTGCTGTAACCTGAAACTACCTGCTGAGACTCTAAGAATAATTTTACCCCCTGTGTTCACTTACTAATCAGAATTTACTAGCTCTTCAAAACCTAGCTAGAGCCAATGAACTTTCTCAAAGAGCAATATGTGACATTTCTCTCTCTCTCTCTGTTTTATAAAAGATCTAAACTCTTTGTTCTTTGGACATACCAAAGACCACCTGGTCTGTGTATGTGCCCCGAATTGCAATTCTTGCTTCCCAAATAAAACATTTTAAATTTAGAGATTTATCTCTACATTTCATTTAACCTCTACATTTCCATCTGTGAATTGTGAAGAAGGAAAAAGAAATTCATGCTAGTTTTTCTCTCTCCTTAAACTGCACAAGTTACGGCCACAGTGTGTGATAAGTGCTTGGTTAAGATGGAATAAGCGTTAAATTTGTCAGTGTAAGACATGAATGGAAGCTTGTTCTGATGGACAGCAATGTGTTGTGCCTGATTAACTTAATCAAACCTTTGTCACAGGTTTGCATGTGCAGGACAGCACATGGTATATATAGGGTTTGGTACCATCCACAGTCTCAGGCATCCACTGGGCATCTTGCTGTTGTGTAGTATTTCACCGTGTGACTATGCCACCATTTACTTACCCATTCACCTGTTGACTAATTTGAATTGTTTCCAGTCATTGCCTATTACAAATAAAGCTGCTAGGAACATTCTTGTACACGTCCTTTTGTGTAGTCATTTCTCTTGGGTATATACTTAGGATTGGAATCGTTGGGTGGGAAGGTAGACATTCAGCATTAGAAAAATCTGCTGAACATGTTCCTGAAGAGGTTGAACAATTTTAGACTCCTAACGGCAAGATATGGGTGTTCCAGTTGCTCCAGGGCCTTGTGATCACTTGTCATTGTTAGACTATTAAATGTAGCCCTTCTGATAGGTGTGTTGTGGTATTTCCTTACAGTTTCAATTTGCATTTCAAGGCTATTTGATTTTGTGGGCCACTCTACCCGGACTTTTTACCTTTTGTCTGAAAAGCCCTTGTATTTTGTGTAGTGAAATAGGCCAGTATTTAAAATGGTTTCTGAGATGACTGGAAAACGTTTACCAATTTGTGTATTTCCAGCCTTGGCATCAGTGTTCTCACGGTATTAAGAATGCATTTTTAAAATGTTTATACCTGGTAGGTTTCTGTTTCAGAGAAGAAGCTTTTTTGTTCTTGGTATATGGAGTCACGCCAGGTGACTCCATCTGTAATAAATCCCTCAGATCAGGTATCTTTCTAGTTTCAGGAAAGGACTTTGTAAACCCAGGTACCAGAGAGTCCGTAAAGAGCCTGTTTACATAGGGATGGGAAGGAAAAGGCGAGGCATTTGAATAGTCCTGTCTCTTAGATATAAATGTGGGTAGAAGAGCCTGAAGGAATGAATTTTGTTGGCCTTGGACAGTTCAGGCAGTACAGGAGCTGCCTTCAGGGCACCTTGGTTGGGGCCATTGTTATATTAGTGGTACATCTCATTACTCTAAAAAGTTAAGTTCAGGAGTTGGAATTTAGAAGAGTATTTTGAATTTTTATTTTTAAATGAAAAATCCTGTCACTGACCTTGGAAGAGGTTAAGATACAGTAACCCTTAAACCTGTCTGTAGGGGTGCTATTACTGTACATACAAAATAGGGGCTCTATCCTTAGGATGGGAGGGTGAGGGTCTCTCTCGAGCCTCATTTATAAGGGCACTAGTCCCATTCATGAGGGCTCTACCCCAGTGACCTAATCACTTCCCAAAGGCCCCGCCTCCTAATACCATCACCTTGAGGATTTCAACATATGAATTTTGAGGGGGACACAAACATTCAGACCATAGAAGTTGGTTATTGGTGTAGTGATATAGATACTTAATGCACTGCAGTGGGGGTATAAATTAGAGCAGTCTCTCTTGGAAGGAGTATCTAACAAAATGTTCCAAATGCCTCCATTTCTTTCTTTTTTTTTTTTTTGAGACAGAGTCTCACTCTGTTGCCCGGGCTAGAGTGCTGTGGTGGCGTCAGCCTAGCTCACAGCAACCTCAAACTCCTGGGCTCAAGCAATCCTCTGCCTCAGCCTCCCGAGTAGCTGGGACTATAGGCACGCACCACCATGCCTGGCTAACTTTTTCTATTTTTAGTAGAGATGGGGTCTTGCTCTTGCTCAGGCTGGTCTCGAACTCCTGAGTTCAAACGATCTGCCCGCCTCAGCCTCCCAGCGTGCTAGGATTACAGGTGTGAGCCACTGTGCCCTGCCTGCCTTTTGCTTTCTTATTTTATGGTGAGCCTGTCCTTTCATCAGTTGTCTGTGGTCCAACGTAAACCAGCCACCATCTCTCTGGGTAAACGGCATTTCCCATGTGGGCAGGGCCATGTCTATTTTGTCATCGCCGGTGCCTAGCCTGGTGCCTGGAGTGACGTAAGTACTCAAAAACTATGTGTTGGCTGATTGGCTAAGTTCTGACCTGTATCCCTAAGGGCAAGGCCAGGTCACAATCACTGGCTGCAGACTAGCCGTGGAGCTAGTCTGTTGAATGGCCATGTGAACTTTTGACTTAGTAATTCCCCTTCTAGAATATATCCTAACAGACTTTTCAGAGAGATGCAGGCACAGATTTATATACAAGGATGTTCATCCCAGCTTTATTTATAAGAGTGAAAAATTGGAAACTATTTCTAGCGATATGGAGATGATACATAATTATAAGATAGACAAACACTAATATGGGGTTTTGGGATGCTTTTTTGGTGATGTGAGAAAATTCTGATGATGCAATGGCATATGAAAAACCCAGAATGTAAAATGATATGTAGGATTTCTCAACTCTATTAAGACTAGCAGGAAATACACCAAACATGCTGGCAAGTGGTGTGTGAATTGAGAATGCTCTCAGCTCCAAGGAACAGAAAACCTAACTTACGGTGGCTTAAATGTAGAGGAGTTTATTTTTCTTTCCTACGAAGTCTGGAGGTGGGAGGCTGAGGGCCTAGTGGCAGCAGCATGGTGGCATCAGGGCTGGTATCTGTGTGATTCTCTTTTCTTTATGGCTGTCCCAGCTCAGGAAGCATGTCTACACTTGGGTCAGGAAGGAGGAGGGGAAGCCGCACGGTACCTGCAGTGTCTGTCCTTTTGGTCAGAACACCAAGAGCCTATCAAGGTGGCCCAGGAGGTGTCTTCTTATTTCTCTTTGACCAGAATTGTGTCCTGTGGCTACCCTCAGCTACAAGGGAGCCTGGGAAAGTGAGTATTTAACTTCTGAGTGTCTAGACTGGAGGCAACGATGGGGAACAGGTGGTAATATCTGTTAGGTTGGTTAATAACAGTGACTTCTACTGTGCTGCTTTCTGATTGGTGGGCTTATGGGTGTTTTTACTTTTCTTCTTTATTCTTTTCTATCTTGTCAAATTTTTCTACAGCAAGCACTATGTAATTTCTTTTCTTTCATGGAAAAAATACAACAGCTACTGCTTTAAAAATCCCTGTGAGGTTGTGGGCTCCCATTTCTGGAAGTGTTCGTATTTTTATCAGTCAAAACTGTGCAGAAGGAAGGAATTGTTGAATTCTGTGGGAGTTAGATTGACACCTCTATGTTCCCCAGTAGACTGTGACAGCCCCAGGGAATGGGTGGGCGGGGAAATCCATCATTTATTTAGCTGCTATCAGGCACCGTGTTAGTTACTTGGGAAGCATCGTCTCATCTAATTCTCGACAGCCTTCCTTTACAGGTGAGAGGCAGACAGGTTAAATAACTCAACCAGTCATACATCTCACTTGGGTAGAGCAAAGCTGATCTCAGAATATAGCACCAGGCTTTAATTTTGCATGTGCCTGTCACATAGTAAGCTTACAAAGGTTGTGTGGAATGAATGAGGAGTTGACGAATCATTTGAATGGTTTTTAAAAAATTGCAGCCATTACTTGATAATTACTTCTTATAGAGCATCCATTCATTTTAATTAGCGAGATTGAAAAAAAGCAGGCTCTATAAATTGCCTGCAGGAGAGGAGCTCTGTGCTCAGTTACCTATGCGTAACATCCTTGACTGATTTGCCGGATAGGAAGAACTAATGTGACCCCGGATGAAAAGACAGCTGAGGATTTGTCTCCCATGGGGTCTTTAAAATTTTTCACTATGGAAAACTTCAAGCATATACGAAAGTAGAGAGAATGGTAGTATGAACCTCCGGGTACTCATCACCCAGCTTCAAGAATCATAACTATTTTGCCAACTTTTCCATTTATCTCCCCTTCTCCCATTTTGTTGTTAGACTATTTTAAAGCAAACCCAAAGGCTCATTTCACCATGAACATTTCTATAATTGGAACGAAATGGCTTTTGTGTGGCCCTGCGTTTTCTTTCTTTAGATCTGCTAGTGCAGGAAGTGATTGTACAAAAACCAGCCTGGGGTGGGTGATTTCTGGGAGGCCCAGGGGAGGAGGGGCACATTCCTCACAGGCCACGCAACTTGTTTTGCTCCTAACCCGGGGCACTTTGTCACAGACACTGCTCTGGCCTCAGCAGTTATACTTTTCTCGAATGCCGAAAATCAAATATCTGGCTTCCCCTAGCTAGAGACATCTAGGGAGTGTTGCTTCTGAAACTATTTGTGGCATGAAAATGTCACTCAAGTTGCTAGAAGCTATTTGGAATTTTTCAAGTATTGAAAACATCTGACTAGAGCTGCAGCTGAGGCTGAGTGGGCAGAGTTAATTATTGCACCGGCCAGTCACTTCCCAGCAGAGTTCTTGCTCCCCGTGTTCTTCCTGTTTAATGTTTTTAATCCGTTAGGCCAAGGGTTGCATCCCAGTTGGGATGGGAGAAGTGGCACAGCAAGTGTGGGGGAGGAGTGGCCATGCTGGGAGACCATGGAGTGTTCCTGGGGAATTCTGGGACTGTGTGTGTCTTGGTCTGTGTCGTGCTGCTATCACAGAATTATAAAGAAGAGAAATGTATCTCCAGTTCTGGAGGCTGGGAAGTCCAAGGTCAAGGGGCCCACATGTGGTGGGAGCCTTCTTGCTGCATCGTAACATGGCCAAGGACATCACAGGGCAAGGGACGCGAGAGAATGAGAGGGGAAGGGTGCTGCGCTCATCCTTTTATCAGGAACCCACAATAACTCACCCACTTCTGAGATAATGACATTAATCCAGAGCTCTCCTGACCTCACCACCTCTTGACACTGCTGCATCGGGGATTAAGCTGGACGCTCAGTGTGGACAAGTCTGAGAGATGAAAACTCCAGGGGACCCAGTCGGCAGGGCCCCCCCCTTCTGTGACTTTTACCTCCAGGGGCTGGAGCAAGTTCTCACAACAAAAGGTCAGAGAAAAGCCCTCTCTGGCTTCTAGTAGGGAGAGGATACACAGAATCATTTTGAAATACACCAGAGCATTCTATTTTTCTTAATGAAGCCTGACCTAGGAGAAACCATTTTGTCAGAGCCTAATCTGATGGGGTTTACCAAACTCTAACCTACCCGGGGGAAGGGAAATGGCCCAACTCCAGGCTCCTAGTCAACCTGTCCCCCCTAAAGGGGTGAAAAAAAGAAAAAAGCTGAGAAGCACTTGTGAAGTTCACAGACTGGGGCACAGGCTCATATAAGACTGAGACCTAATCACAGACTATAGAATATTCCCTTCCCCTAACACCTCACCACTACATCCCTAAAGGCCTATTTTCTGCAGTTCCTTTTACCTGGTATACCATGTCTGCCTTTTAACAGTAAATTACAAGGCACACTAAAAGGCAAAAACACAGTTTGAAGAGATAGAGCAAGCATCAGATCCAGGCTCAGATATACCAGGATATTGAAATTATCAGACCAGGAATTAAAAACACACCCATGATTAATATGTTGAGGACTCCAATGCAGCAGAGCTCCTGCTCCTGCTCCCACACTGGCTTGTCACCGGTCACAAAGCTCACAGTATCCCAGCCCCAAGATGCCCTGCTTGTAGCTTCTTCTTGGAACATGAATGCAATCTGCACCGACAGGGGGCGCTCACACCATATTTCCTCAGAGCCAACAGGCTTTCCCATTTTCATTGAAATCTGTGACATTTTCATTGACACATGAAACCAGCCAAACCTTTCTCCTGAGACTGGAAGTATGAGAGTGGGAGGGTGGGCTAGGATGGATTCTTTTTATTTACTGCATATCCATGGGAAGGGAAAAGCAAGGGAGAATGGAGTTCTGGGAAGTCATAAAAAAACTTAAGTCTTACCTGTGCATGCCTCACCAAAAAAAAAAATAAATAAATAAAAAAAAAATAAAAAAAAATCTTCAGTGTCAGCTGGAAGGGCCCTCAAAATGATCTTTCAGCCTTCTGGTTTTACAGATGGGAAACTGAGGCCCAGAGAAAGGGAACGTATTGTGTAAGATCACACAGAGAGCGGGTGACAGCCAGGGACATTCACCTCCAAGACTTGCATGGTTCCCCAGACTCTAGCCGGGAGTCTTACTGAACCCCTGGCCTGGCTGCACCACGTAACCTGGGACACAAGCCGCTGGGGGTTGCATTACCCAGTACACCTGGATGCACGTGGAGGTGGTGGATGCAGGAGTGACTCATTTTATCCTTCAGTTCAGATATCATTTTAGAAATTAGAAGCAGGTATTACTTCCTGGTGTTGGGAGTATAGATTAGTTTTATTTTCTCCTTTATAATTTCCAGGGGTTTCCAAGATTTTACAACAAGCATCTAAAATTTTATAATCCCTCCCCACTGTATTTTTTAAAAGAAGGGAATTGGAGGGCAGAGACATGCCCAGCTCTGTGCTGAGATCCATCAAGTAAGGCCAACCAGTAGCTGTCACGCCAGGCAGAGGCCCCGTGCTGGAGGAAGCCCCGAAGCTTATTGACTCCAAGCCTGGCGGCCCCCACGGGCCTCGCCCTCCTCCCTGCCTTTGCTACCACCTACTCTGCTCCTGGAATGTCCTCCTCCCATTATACTGCCAAATCCGACTTGCTTCTTAGGGCCCAACACCAATTCTGCCCGTTGTGTGAAGGTGTTTTAAAGCCCTGCCTCTCCCTATCCGGACGACTCTGTCTCCCTCCTCTGACCACTAGTGGTACTTCACTTGGACCTGTTTTACAATCTTTGTCATCTGCTGCCTTGTCCTGGAGTCACTTGCACCCAAGGCTGTCTCTCCTGCTGCACTGAGACCTCCGTGTGGGCAGGGCCTGCATGTTATTTGCCGTTGTGTTTCCAGTGCCGGCCTCGGCCTGGCCCATGCTAGACTTCGAATGAATGTCTGCTGAGGTTATGTGAACTGAAACTATAGTATCCTAAAAGAGGGGTGTGATTTATCAGTTTATGGCAGGGCTCATCATCCTCAGCACTGCTGACATCTGGGATCAGGTAATCTCATGTTGAGGGGAGTCACAGTGTTTAGCAGCATACGTGGCCCCCACCCTACCAGGTGCCAGCAGACAGCCCAGCACATCTAGGTCCCCTATTCCAAGTCCAATGCTCACCCCGCTCTCCTGGAGGCCTCTCAGGACCCCATCAAGATCTTTCTTCTCCACTTCGGTGTGTCCACCCCACCCCCACCCTCACATCCTGGGTTACCCCCCGTCCCCTCCCTCTGCCCTGCCCCTGTGGCCTGTGCCAGGCTGTGACCCACCGGTTGGCCCTACTGGTCCACGGAGACCAGCCCTCAGGCCGTGCCTGGACACACGCTGTCACATCATCTTCAGCTCCTTTGGCTCATCCCCGTGCTTGAACACACTGATGGTGACCTGGCCCGTCTCGGAGCCATACTTGTTCTTGACGAAGACGCCATAGCGCCCGCTGTCCTCGCTGTTGACCCTCTGAATGGTGATGGTGACCTCTGTCCCCCTCACCTCCATGTGGTAGCGGTCAAGGAAGATGACAGGCTGGTCATTCTTCAGCCAAGAGATTTCAGGGGTGGGATCTCCTGAGATGACGCAGGTGAGGCACAGGGTCTGTTTCAACGGACAGGAAGAGAATACTCAGTCTCACCTCCTTGTAACCTGAACTTGGCATTCATCTCCACACCCCCAGGGAGCTCCCAGTACAGGCTGTTCCTTGTGATAAGTTTATTATGTGTGTTCAGTTATAACCCATAAAGGGGAGAGACATTTTACCTCAACCCCACGTTCTTCTTCCTCAGCCTCTCTACAGGAATACTTAGGATTTAGACTTTCAGGTCATTATTACTCTAGGGATTACCTGCCCCAGAACAGCCTGTACTTTGCTTTATTGCTTTTTGTTGTATATATCATTATGATTTTACCATGCAAGTAAGATTATGTTGCTTTAATACAAACATTGATGAATTGAGTTTGAAAGTTCTAGGGCAAACTCTAGCGCGAAACAATATAGTGTAATGATTAAACACATGGGCTCTGGAGTTGGGCTGCCTGGCTGTGACTCTCAGCTCTGCACCTTCAGGTGGTGTGACCTTAGGTGAGTCCCTGACCCACTCTGGGCCTCAGTTTCCTCAGCTATAAAGTGTGACTAGTTATAAGTAATATCTTATTCCATGTGGTCACCTTCTTTGCTGGTTAAATAAGCTAAAATATGGAACAGCACCTGGCACAAAGCAGGCACCATAAAAATGTTAGCTGTCGTTTTGGAGACATTAGACTTGCATAATTTCAGCCCTAGATGGGCTTTTAGGGATCATCTGGTAGAACTCCTGCGGAAACTGAAGTTCACAGACAGAAGTCCGTGACACGCAGGGCTGTCTAGAGAGGTGGGGTAGAGCTGAGTGGCTGAGCACCGCCCCGGGCCTGACACCAGGTACAGAGGCTTTCCCGTATAGCACATGTGATCAGTGAGGTGGGTCACTTGGCCAAACCCTGGCAGATGCAGTCCCTTGGCCGAGCAGCCATCCTGTGGCTCTCGAATCCACAGTGTTTTGTGATCCGTGATGGGTGTGTGGGGGACACAGCGTGGGGCTGCTGGCCGTGGGCCCAGGGGTCAGTACCTTGTCTTCCATGATCGTGGCCACGTCCGGCAGACCCCTCACCACTTTGGCACGATCTGGAAGGGAAATAGGAAACCCCAGCAGTGAATGTTTTCCTGCCAGCTACTTCCCAGAAGCAGATTTACACAGAATTGAGATTTATTTTTGAGTAAGGTTTTTTTTTTTTAATCTATTTTCACCGTTTGGGATGGAAATCTTTAAAATTGTATTACAAGCTTCCTTGTACTCAGCGGTAGAAGATACAGGACTGATGTGTTTCCGCCACCGATTTGACGTTACTGTTATGATTGGCAGGACCTGGAGGTGGCTGTGAGGGGCCCCTGCCCTCCAGAACTGGGAAAGCAGGTAAGTGCGTTGCTCTGAGACTTAAACTGGCAAAATCCACACATCAGGTGTGACCAACCGCTAAGGGAGTGAACCAAGAGGGGGGTCAGGAAAAGTGGGACAGAAGCTCTTGGGATCCTTTAACGCTGATGGAGTGAGGGACCTGGTGGCCACTGGGAGTGGGTGGGAGGAGAGTGTGGTTGTAAATCCTTGAGCAGGAAGCCCGTAAGTCCTTGATGCTGCAGCAAGGCTGTGGGAATAGAAGCGGTGGCCTAGACCTTGGATCAGAGAAGAGCATAGAGCTCGACATGGTGGCATCTGTCCGGTGCATGAAAGGGGAGCAGGACCCC
>CAUYRT010097713.1:0-14427 GCA_963574885.1 Lepilemur ruficaudatus
CCCAGCTACTCGGGAGGCTGAGGCAGTAGGATTGCTTGAGCCCAGGAGTTTGAGGTTGCTGTGAGCTAGGCTGACGCCACGGCACTCACTCTAGCCCGGGCAGCAGAGTGAGACTCTGTCTCAAAAAAAAAAAAAAAAAAAAAAAATTCCTATAAGTTGAATAGGTTTACTATTTCTAAATATTAAAATAATACATGCTCACTGTAGAGTTTCAGAAAACAGAAACGAGTAAAGAAAAAAGATCACTCACAATCCTTTTTCTGGGCTCTGGAATAGTTTAAATAGCATAATTATTTGTTCCTTAAAGGTTTGAAAGAAATTGCTTGTGAAACTGTCTGAACCCAGTGCCTTTGGGGGCAGGTGATAATTTGACAATTATACATAATTCTGTGATTGTTGTTATATTCAGGTTTTTTATTTCTTAAGTTAGTTTTGGTCTTTTATATTTTTCTCTGAGAGTATCCATTTCATCCAAATGCACTTTCTTTTCAGGGAGGGGAGACAGTCTCACTCTGTAGCCCGGGTTAGAGTGTAGTGGCTTCATCATAGCTCACTGCAACCTCAAACTCCTGGGCTCAAGCGATCTTCCTGCCTCAGCTGGGACTACACGTGTGCACCACGACGCCTGCTAATTTTTCTACTTTTAGTAGAGATGGGGTCTCACTCTTGCTCAGGCTGGTCTCAAACTCCTGAGCTCAAGCAGTCCTCCCACCTCAGCCTCCCAGAGTGCTAGGATTACTCCTAGCACTGGGGTGAGCCACTGTGGCTCTGGCTAAATTTTTAATTTTTTTGTAGAGACAGGGTCTCACTATGTTGTCCAGCCTGACCTCAAACTCCTGGCCTCAAGCAGTCCTCCTGCCTCAGCCTCCCAAAGTACTGGGATTACAGGCGTGAGCCACCATGCCTGGCCCCATTATAAGTTTCATAGCAGAGAAATGGTATAATCGAAGTTATGGTTTAAAACAATTAATGATGAGAGAGACTTAAGGTTGTGGGTCTTAAGGTGAGAAAGAAGTCCTGAACTAGTGGGATAGTGGTGGCAAGGAAGAATATTCCAGGCGGGAAACAAAGTCTAGGAGAGCTTGGGAAGTGAGTAAATAGAGTTGAAGGACCTGAAAATTGCTCAGGCATCCGGCTTTGGCAACCACGCAGAGCGCCTTGTGAGACCTGTGAATGGGCTCCTGTCTGGGCTTTTCCTCGAGGGCCTTATCACGTCTCTCTTGCTCTTAGACTGAGCACCCGCTGGCCTTATATCTGGAGCTAATCAGGCCTCTTGTTAAGCTGTTGCTTTTAGAATGTACCCCTTAGATTTCATCTGTGGCCGTATCCTATTCCTAATGGTTCTTACAGTTTAAAGCCAGGTCCATGAATACAAGGCTAGGCCGTTTCGGTTTACCAGTATGGTCACAGATACCCACTAAAATGGATTTCCTAGAATTATGTGCATTGCCCATATATCACCAAAGGTGTGACTTGGGGAGCTGGGTTGGTAACAATGTCATCAGTCTATGTAAGAAATGCAGAGGAAGAAGCAGGTTTGGGAAAAGCAATAGCCTCCACTTAGAAATGCTGAGTTTGAGCTTCCCTTGGGATAACGGGTGGAGACAGTAGGCACACAGAGCCCAGAAGAGGGGCTGGTGAGCAGGGACTGCCCATGGTGCGGGAGCAGATGTGCTCATCTTGGGGAGAGGAGGAGAAAGGACGTAGCCCCAGTGTTGAGGGTCAGGCAGAGGGGCTGACGCAGAAGACCAGGAAGGACAAGCCACAGACACAGAAGAGCCAGCAGAGGTGCGTGAAGAGGGGAGGGAGAGATGGAGGCCCGTGGCTCCAGATGGCAGAGGGACTGGAAACAAGGCAGTGGGTTCGCTGTCAGATGTCACTGGTGGCCTCGCTGAGGGCAGACAGTGAACTTGTGAGTGCAGAGAGGGAGCCGGGGCAGGAGGGGGCTGTGGTGAGTCAGGGAGCTTGGTGCTGGGCCAGGGAAAGTGGTTGCTTGGGGATAAACAGTTATGTTTCGAGTGGTGAAGATTTGACTCTGTAGGTGGAGAGGAAGGAGGGGGAGCAGAAAGGAAGCAGCTCCTATGTGCGTGCCTAACTTCCACTGCTGTGAAAATCTGTGTGCTAGATGCCCTTATCTTTATTTTACAGATGAGAAAACTGAGTCACAAAGAGGTTAAGCAGCTTATAAAAGTCACACATCATTTATGTGGCAGCGTTGGGATGACAGGCCAAGAGTGGGGTGAAAGGGTTCCCCATGGCTGGGGGAAGAAGATGGGGAAGGGGCTCAAGGGAGTGGGGCCAGCAGGGTCCTTCTTGGCTGCCCTCTGTTTTCTTAGTGACAAGATGACTGGGCGTAAGTGGTTGTGGGGTAGAAGACCTGGTAAGCTTTGAAACAAGTGCAGTGACACTAGTAAGGGCGTTGAAAGAGAACCCCTGAAAGGATTCCTAAGCAGTGGAATCCTCCAGATGCCCTTGAGGGCAAGGAACAGGAGATTGGATTAGCAAGGCAATGTGAACCAGGAGCTAGCTGAGGATGAAATAGATGCTGCCCCTCAGCCTGTGATTGCTGAGACCAACCCTGGGGTGTAGGCTGGACAGTGGTAAGTCTGGATGAGGGCTGAGAGGCTGGGAGAACACTACAGATCTGAAGGGAGCTGGGGAGGGAGCCGAACTCGGGGACGGGGGATGTTGGAGGGACTGGGATAGGAGACCAGGCCAAGCCCAGGCAGGCCGGGCATGCACCAAGGCCAAGTAAGGGGTTTGTGCAGGCACTGCTGGGTTGTGAAGTCAAGTTCCAGTAGGGCCTGAGTATCCTCAGGAGCCTCTGGCTGAGAGGGTCGTCATGTGGGCATATTGGCTTGTTAGGCTGAATTTGAACAATCATAGGATGTTGCCAGATTCCTCAAGGCCAAAGAGGTAGCTGGCCGGAGGAGATGGCAGGAAGCAGGATTTCTAAGTTTGTAATTTTATTTTATTTTATTTTTTTGAGACAGAGTCTCACCCTGTTGCCCTGGCTAGAGTGCTGTGGTGTCAGCCTAGCTCACAGCAACCTCAAATTCCTGGGCTTAGGTGATCCTTCTGCCTCAGCCTCCCGAGTAGCTGGGACTACAGGCATGTGCCACCATGTCCGGCTAATTTTTTCTATATATAGTTTTAGTTGTTCAGCTAATTTCTTTCTATTTTTAGTAGACACAGGGTCTCGCTCTTGCTCAGGCTGGTCTTGAACTCCTGAGCTCAAACAATCTACCTGCCTCGGCCTCCTACAGTGCTAGGATTACAGGCGTGAGCCACCACGCCCAGCCCTAAGTTTGTAATTTTAGATTTGGGGGTATTTGGGTGTAAAAGGTTCAGAGTGTTGTCATGCTAAAGAGAGCTGGAGGTGCAGGTCCTTAGCATAGGGGGATGTTATGGAACTGGCTGGACAATCTAGATGGGTGACAAAGACATAGGATGCTAGTAGGAATGGAGGTGGTGACAGATTGGAGGTATGTTTCCCACTATGGCCTGGAGGTTAGTGAATATCAACTTGTAGGGTGAGGAGAGGGATGTATAGCCAGATGAGCTTGCGTGCCGTGTGGGCTGCCAAGATTGAGTGCAGAGTGTTCCCGGGTGTTTTCTACCAGAACTGCTTTGCATCTAGCTGGATTCTCTGGATTCTTTTCCAATATTACTTTCCCAATTGTTGCTTGCCTCCAGAGCTATGCACTACCTGATAAATGCTGACCGATGTAGTCTTTCTCCCACCTTGAACCAAAGCCAGTGTCTGAGGGCCAGATGGGATGAATGAAGGGATTTCAGTGAGTGACAGAGATTCTGTAAACCGCGATAAGAATAGGAGCTAAAGAAAGGGATTTACCTTAGTCATCACAAAAAACAGGTTGCATTAATTTAACTTTGCAGTTATGCTAAAGTGATAAGGCTTTGTCATTGTGTTACAACACTTACATGTAGTAGCATCTTAGATTTAAGGAATTATCGCACTGTGTTTATACAGCCTTGTAATAAAGGCTGTTTAATTGGAATGATCATCCCAGCAATATTTTTAGTAAGGTAAGAGACTATGCAAACATAATTTAAATTACTTTGTTTTCTGAGTCCTTAAATTTACTAAGGATTCAACCAAAACCCTTTTTTTTCTTTTTGAGACAGGATCTTGCTCTGTCACCCGGGCTACAGAGTAGTGACATCATCATAGTTCACTGCAGCCTCAACTTCCTGGGCTCAAGCGATCCTCCTGCCTCAGCCTCTCAAGTAGCTGGGACTGCAGGTGCATGCCACGATACCCAGCTAATTTTTCTATTTTTTTTTTTTGTAGAGATGGGGTCTTACTATGTTGCTCAGGTTGGTCTTGAACTCCTGAGCTCAAGTGATCCTCCACCTCAGCCTCCCAAAGTGCTAAGGTTACAGGTGTGAGCCACTGCAGCTGACCAACCAAACCCTTTTTAAGTCAAGAAACTTAGGTAGTTGGAACTGAAGGGAATTATTGGCTCAGCAGCCAAATGAAGATGGGAGTTACGGCCTCCCCGAGTCCTGTTCGCAAAGGAAATAAAATGCTGTGTTGAAACTCACTGATGCGTCCTGGGCTTCTCCAGTTTCCTTTTGACCCTCCTTCCTTTTGCCTCCAAACTGAACGTTACAAAAGAAAATAACCTTAATCAAGACCAGACTCTTTGGGCCCAGGGTTCGGTGGCTCTGTTTCTGGCACAAAGACCAGGCCCAGCCTAGCTCCGTATGTCATTCTTTGATTATAGAAGGAAAAAGCTCTGTTGTTTTGGGAGAAGGTGATATTGAATTTTCTGGTGGTTCTTTCATTCGTTTGTTTTCGGTTCATCTTCCTAGTAGGATAGTGTTACGTTACTTTCTGATTTAGGCACACAACTTTTTAAATGCAACTGAGATTTCATTTATGCTAGAAGTACTTAATGAGTTTCTGTTAGTGCCAGGCCCTGTTCTGGGCCATGTGTCTTCCATATAATGGGAGCTCGGTAAACATTTTGTTATTGTCCATTAGGGGTTCTTGTCAACAAAGCTGACTATGAAGCACGTTCTCTTTCTTCACTAACATGCTTTCTCCTCTGTTTGGAGTGCGAGTCCCACCCTTCTCCACTGTGCTCACCCTGAGACTTGGCTCAGCCATCGCCGCCTCTGAAAAACCTTCCCAGGTAGTCTTAGCCACTCCTGCCCGCCACACCTTGTGATGTACTTTGTATGTGCATCTTGTAGGGCTGGAACCTGGTGTTTACTTCCAGGAGGTTAAAAAGGGCAGGAAAGTCTGCCTGGGGTGGGTAGTCTGAGTTGGGATGAGGTGGTGAAGTGGGTCTGAGCCAGGTCCAGGAGGGAGGGCTGGAAGTCAACTCAAAGAGCCCAGAGACACAGTGCTGAGTTCAAAGAGTAGGCGGGACATAAAAAATGGGACATGAAGACAGAGTCAGGAATGGGACAGTAGCATGATCAGAGTGGGAGCCGGTTGAGAAGGAACAAGGAGGATCTGGGGCAGTTGCCATAAATGACAATGTGGCATCTGTGGCTTGACTTTAGGCTCATAATAAAGACACGAGTCACAGACATGGAACACTAATCTTTGCTCACATAAGAACAAACAGTCTTGTTGGAGGTTAAGTCTATATTTGATTTGTAGCTTCAACATGTATAACAGAACAGGACACATAGTAAGTGTCTAATAAATGCAATTAATAAATAAAGATAAAGACCACTAAAATGCAATTAATAAATAAAGATAAAGACCACTAAAAATATTCACCTTCATCATGGTTTAAAAATTTCGAAAGCAGGAGAGGTTAACAGGCTAGAGGCCTGTTGGCTCCTGTAATATATAGTCATAACGTTAAGGTCCTCAGTAGTTTGCAGGGGTCCCTAAACACTTAAAACTTTGATTCCTTGGATATTTGCAGTAGATAATCCAGCTGGGGTACAATTTCATGTCTCACTAGGGGGGACTGTCATTTAACTATATCCTGAAAACTCCTTAATTTTAAAGTTTTGGAAAATATTTATATTTATTTGCATTGTCTGATTTTTAGTACAGTAAATTTGAAATAATATATTAATTTACTTAATGCAAGGAATTTGACCTTTAATCATTCCCCAAAGCCCCCTCCCTGCAAGGGAAAATTATGTTTTAAATATTTTCATTTTTAGCAGGAAGGAGTAGAAAAGGATAAAATGGATCCTGAGCCACAGGAACCTCAAAGCATATCAGTCTTTGTGGTTTTTCCTATTTGATACCGTGCTCTTTGGAAGATGCAATTTTCTGCTTCCATTTCTGTTGTTGACATGCCAGGATTTCCAGCAAAGTGGGCCTAGAGTTTTGCTGGAGGTTACTTTTCCTTGGAAGCAATTCAAATAAAATTATCATTCCGTTTCTCCCTTTTCGTTTGACATTTGACTAAAACAATGCTTTGGCAGCTAGACAGGAGCTCTTAAGAGCTTCAGTATTTTTCTCCCAATCTTTGCCTTTTAAGAAGAAGTGCTTTTTCAAAATGTGGTTTAGAACTAAGCATAGAAATAAAAACACAGAACTGATTGCCTGGAGACCCAAACTCTAGGGACAAGGAAGAAAGAACTGGGGGGAACACCAGGGAAGTTCCGGCTCTGCCTGGGTAAGTGGTCACCCATGGTAGTGTTTCACTTCCTGGTCTCGGAGAACCTGTCACCTTTGCCTTGTTGGTCTAACGCCAGGCCAAGCTTCCAGCCCTAGGATATCCTTCTTAAATACTTCCTTCCTGCCCCAAAGCTAGTGAGCGTTACACTACATACGGATTCATTCTCACTTTTATTCTTTTCTTAGAGTCAATTCCTAGAAGTCATCCAGAATTCTTACCTTTCTGTACTGTGAAGGTCCTAATTATAATCCTACTTATTCTCAACTGTAAGATCTTTAGCTATAAGATTTTTCCAACACAAGTTCCTTTCTGCCACCCTACCCTGTTAATATTTTAGGAAACTTTAATAAAACTCATCCTATTTTCTTTTATCTACCTGTGCTGTTGATTCTGTGAACTTCATTTCCACCAGGAAGTCCTGATTCCACAGATGTGGCTTAGGTACGCCTCCTATGTACCCAGTAGGGCCTTGTGCTTCCCATGTCATGGTACTCTCTCTCCATTCAACTGCACGCTTGGTTAATTACCTCACTCAGTGGACCGCTCCTTGAAGATTAGAAGCAAGTGTTTTTTACTCATCTTTGTCTCCAGCTGGTCCAATGCCTGGTACAAGGCAGCATTTAATAAATGTTTGCTGAATTGTGTATATTCCTGCCTCCCCTAGGAACAAATTTTGCTTGCTCTACCAATTACAAACCTCTGAGGCCAGGTGCAGTGGCTCACGCCTGTAATCCTAGCACTCTGGGAGGCTGAGGCAGATGGATCGCTCAAGGTCAGGAGTTTGAGACCAGCCTGAGCAAGAGCGAGACCCCGTCTCTACTAAAAAAAAAAAAAAAAAAAAAAAAAGAAATTAATTGGCCAACTAACAATATAGAAAAAATTAGCCGGGCATGGTGGCACATGCCTGTAGTCCTAGCTACTTGGGAGGCTGAGGCAGGAGGATTGCTTGAGCTCAGGAGTGTGAGGTTGCTGTGAGCTAGGCTGATGCCATGGCACTCTAGCCCGGGCAACAGAGTGAGACTCTGTCTAAAAAAAGAAAACAAACCTCTGAATTTGTCTTTGACCTTCCTCTGCTGTCTCATTGTACACCTCCAGGCTTATGAAATCTTCCTTCTCTCTAAACAAACCCTTGGGCTCCTGTCCTATTGCTCTCCTTTTTATTTCCAGGCTTCTTGTTGAAGTAGTCCATATTCACCCCGTCCATGATTTTTTTCCCCTGACTTCCAGTATGATTGGATGTGCCTCCTGTGTTTTTCCTTAGCACTTGAATTCTTCCCTGAAAAGACTTAAAACAGCTTCCTGCAATCATTGCTTTATGTTTCAGTCTCTTATTAGACTGTATTTCTGGAAGGCAAGGACTCAATATCTACAGATCCAGGTACATGGAAGGTACTACAGAAATGTTCGTTAAATAAATAATTTACTTAATATACCCCTCCCCGAAAGAATCTTTACATATATCATTGTGGTGGTACATTGGTTATTATTTTTTAGCTCTCCCGTTGGGACATTGATTTGGTACAATCGTGTTAAAATACCAAAAACAAATAGAACGCAATTGTTATAAAAATCTTCCCTGAATTCGAGAGGACACATCATTATAATTAATGTCCTTGCTGTAACATAAGTGACTTTAGACCAGTGTCGGTGAAAAGAGCAATCATTTAAAAATGCTTTTTCGGCCGGGCGTGGTGGCTCACGCCTGTAATCCTAGCACTCTGAGAGGCCAAGGCGGGCGGATCGCTCAAGGTCAGGAGTTCGGAAAAAAAAAAAATGCTTTTTCTACTTCATTTTTGTCTGCTCTTTTAAAAGGGTGCCAGGAGAGAAAAGTCATCTGAGAACATCTGTCATCTGTTCACTGCTCGAGGATATAGTGGGAAGTTTGAGAACCTGCCTCATTATGTCTTTTCCTTTGGTCTCACTTTGGGCCGTAGCATCTCTGGGAAATCGACCATATCTCCTTTCTTAGCCTATTGTACTGGCTGTGGTATTGAGGAGTCTCTGCTGTGGCAGGGCAAGGGCCAAGATCTTCATCTGTAATCACATTTGTTTTGAAACTGCTAAGCCAAGGCATCTTTTACTAGAGGCACAGAGGGTTATTGGACTTTGGAAAACTGACAAGCATATGGACTTTTCAAGCACGGTGAGAGAATGTGCTATTCCTGGGATCTGCAAATGCCCTTTTGATGAGTTACATCACTAGGCGCTGGCAGTGGTCCGGTTAACAGCTATTTGCTTTTCCAGATTTTACAAAATCAGGGGAAGGATTATTGGTGACTTGTTAATTTTTCTGTTCAACTTCACTTCTTCTGAAAGGAAGTTAGCATAGATGTGTGTTCAGAAAATTAAGTTAGATGTTGTTGATGACTACAAAAGGGATGAGTTTAGTGTAAAACATCTATGTGGTTCAAAATACCAGAAACCAGATCAAATGACAAACCATAGACTGGGAAAAGATATTTCTAACATATATGACAGAGAAAAGGGCTATTATTTTCTTAAGGCATAAAGAGCTTTCAAAATTATTTTTTAATTTCAGAATATTATGGGGGTACAAATGTTTTAGTAACATGGATTGCTTTTGTACTGCTTGAATTACAAGTGTGCCCATCACCCAGGTAGTATACATTGCAGAGGGTGAAATTTAAACATGAAAAGATACCTGGTTCCACTTACACTTAAAGAAATGGAACAGATGAAATATGATATTACTATTAGACTGGCAAAAAGAACGTTTGATAACAAACAATGCTGATCTATCTAAATATCTGTGAGTAAGACTAGTTAGTTAAATTATGGTGTATCCACACAATGGAATCCTATTCAGCCATTTAAAAGGTTTATAGTTTGTGCTGTGTATAGTGTGCTTATATTAATATTTACCTTCTGCTATTATTGGTTTATTGTCTCTCAGCTCCAAATCACCCTTTGTTGCCTGATCTATGAACATGGATTTGTGCCCTTTAAATATTTTTCCTTTGCCAACTGAGAGCTAACAAATTGATAAGTTGATCAGCTTTTTAAAAACAGGGAAGGATGATAATTTTGCTTACATAAACATGTATGTATGAAACTGTTGAGGGGAGTACCTCTGAGGGTCAGACTGGGATCTAGAGGGAGAAAGACTCACTGGAAATTTTTTACCATGTGCATGTTTTCTTTTTATAGTTGGAGAAAACTACAAAACTTTGGTTAGACATTAAAAAAAAAGACTTGCATTTATGGAGAAACAGACTGTTCTAGCCAGAGATATGAAATATTGAAAAAATGTCATTTCTTCAAAATTAATTTATAGGCTTAATGCAGTCATAGTTTAAAAAAAAATCCCAAGGGGGAGGCAGGGCATGGTTTTTATAGTTAAGAAGCTTAGAGTATAGTTTGGGAGACAGAAACATAATGTTCACAAAAAATGCCTTGAACAGTTACAAAGCAATATATCAAGTGCAAAGCAATAAAATTGAATACATATGTACTGTGGGAACTTGGGGTCCTTTGAGAGAATAGGCAGAATGGAGTTAATCAGCAAAGAATATATATTTTTTTAATGTTAAAAAAGATAAGCTAGAGCAAGAAGTAATCTTTCTTAAAGTCCATAGTCTCTCAAAAAACAGAAACTGTCCTCCCTGAGGATTCATCTGTGGAGGTAATTCTTTTTGCAGTCTGTTTAGTATTGAGAAGCCCTGTGTGAGAAAGTCTGTGAGCTGTGCCCACATTACTTGTTCCACGCCCGAACAAAGTGACCCAGGTGTGCCTATGTTTTTGCTTTAGAAAAGTCATTTTCAGTTTGCAGATGACTGCAAATTAAGTAATCAAGGACAGACGGGACCGGGTTGACCATTCCAAGCAGTGCAATTGCTTGAAGAATCTGGAAACAATACTGACCACATTTGTTGGCATTAATTCACTGAAGCAATAATGCTCTATGTAGAAAGTATGTTGTTTTTTTTAAAACAAATCATCAGTTCTGAGTATTTGTAGCAACTGAACTCTAACTTGGAACTGATTATAAATTCTTTAAAAAAAAAAAGCGGACAGTATTGTGCATTGGGAGCTTTAAAAAAAAAAAAAAAACCCTCCCACAGCATTTGGAGAACATTTTATCATCTCTCTGTGCCATTTATAAAGATTAGAATTTGAATCATGGGTTGTTTGGTTTAGAAGGTGTGACGTGTTGCTCCAACCTAGAACTAGATAAAACTTTTGGGAGATTTAAGATTTTTCTCTTGACAAATAAACTGCCTTTGTGTTAGAAGTATTTCATGATGATTCTTTTGTAGTATCTATAGTGGATAGATACAGATATTAAAGGGGGTATCATTTGCTAACATTTCTGAAGACATATGTCCTCTATTGCATGCTGTTTCCTGTTAGTCTAGTTCATAAGCGTCACTCACAGTAGTTCTTTAAGATTCATTTCCTTTGGAACACAAGCTTATCAAATCTCCATTTCTCATCCCTTACAAAACCCCAGCAGAAATAAAGAAATGTTGTCTTTTGTGAATAGTCAAATGTCAGACCAGGGTTTTGGTGGCTTTATTGTTTTTCTAATCAGTGCAGGTCTGTCAAAATGTTATATTGAGACTTTATTCTAAAGGCACACCAGTAACTCCCTCTTTTTGGTATCGCTGATAAATAAATAGAAAATCTTCTAATCTGTTTCATGCCAAACAGTGGAAAATTATAGAATTTCAGGGAGGACAGTTGTATAATGTACAAGTTTGTGAGCATTTGTAATTTCAGATTTTGCTGTGCCTTATGAGATTAAAACAGGAAAACAAAACCAAAGATGTTTATTGTTTAATTCTTTGTTCTATAACTTAAAAGATTTTGAGGTATATTCTTCTCTTGTGAATAGGACAGATTACTGGTAGGGGGTGTTTTTATTGAAAGTGATGGTCTTGGTTTACAGGTTTTTAAAACATGAGGTTCTCTTTTTAACATTAAAAGGTTTCTTGGATCCTTCACCTAATGGCAGTTGTACTTTTGAGTTTTGGGTCTGAAGGCAATTTTTGGTGCTTATGTGGATGGAAGGACCTTTGTGGGAACCACTGCCGTGCACTGTTCAGATATAACCGGAATGGCTTCAGTCTAAAGAAGTAGAACATGAGTGTTTGAAGTCACCGGACTGGGTACTAGAGGAGAAAAATCAGGGGTCAGAATTGAGGCAATTGCTCCTCCTTTGTAGTATATCCCTACTCCAAGCAATCTCTGTGGAACACCGTTAGGACAGTAAAAGTTATGATTACATTGTGTTTCAGAATGTTGGTGCTCATCTTTTATTGGTACCTCTAGGTACAAAAGCAGGAATGCCTTTGACTGTAGGCTACAGGCCTCCCTAGAGAGGGGTTGAACAGAGGACGTTTCGTGAGGCACTGCCGAGTCTAGCGCTGTTGCAGTGTCAACTTTGATGTGCAGTTAAAGAATGAAACCAACAAAGCCAGGCAGACAGCTAGCTTCAAGAGTAGAGACTCTACCTCCATTTTTTTTTCCTGCCACCCAGTATATTTTGTGGCCATTTACAAAAGTTGAAACATCTGAAGACATGCCTATGTCAACTTGAGAATAGTGCAGATCTGACATCTGAAAAAGGACCCATCCACGGTTAAATCTCCCTCTTCCCCTAAAACACTTCCCTATCACAGTCTCTGAGCTGTGGCACAGTAGAAGAACCTGGAGAATGTGTGTTGATCCTGGATTTTCCAAAGCTCGTTTGGCTGTAGAGTTCTGGCCTGTGCCTCCTCCCCTTCATGAAATGCTTACAAACATGGTGTGGGACACACTTCGGACAAGGCTGATTTCAGACGTAATCTAGACTTCAGAAACCTGATACACTACCACTTAGCTGTAGAGTGAGGAGCTGTCATTGTGACCACCTCCAGGTTAGTGTTCTGCGCCTCTGCGGAAGGGTGCTCATGCCAAGTACCTCAGATGGCCTTTGGAAACAAGGATTTGTTCTCTGGTTGTAGTTAATCCTTGAAGACAAAAGTTTTCTCTGTTTTGTCTGTATGCAAATCACTCTTCATAAAATAATTATCCCTCAGTTATTCACTTAATCACTACTCAAAGCTTGCGTTATTGTCTCCATTGTCAGAGCAGATTGGAGTGTGGGGGGGTGTCTGGTGAGTCTTTTGTTCAGCCATCAAGAAATATTTAGACATCAGTTCACTTATCAATCCTAAAATATTGCAGACAGAAACAATCACCTAAATTCATAGATACTTTGCTAACACTCTTAAAAGACTCAGGAGGCTGGAGTAAACAGAACAAGGTGGGGTGGGTTCTTCATCTTTGTTTACTAGTTGAATTCTATTGGAGTCAAAATATCTCTTCAGCAAAAGAGTTTAAATATCACTTGGAAATGGTGTTGGAATTTTTCTTCTAAGATAGGTTTATAGCTTTTTTTGGTGGTGGTGGCGGGGTGGACAGAGTCTCTCTCTTTCACCCTGGCTTGACTGCAGTGGCACAGTCATTAGTTGCCACCATGCACAGCTAATTTTTAAAAAAATTTTGGCCGGGCGCGGTGGCTCACGCCTGTAATCCTAGCATTCTGAGAGGCCGAGGCGGGAGGATCGCTTGAGCCCAGGAGTTCAAGACCAGCCTGAGCAAGAGTGAGACCCCGTCTCTTCCAAAAATGGAAGAAATTAGCTGCATGTGGTGAGGGCCTGTAGTCCCAGATATTCGGGATGCTGAGGCAAGAGGATCGCTTGATCCCAGGAGTTTGAGGTTGCTGTGAGCTACAGTCACACCACTGTACTCTAACCTGGGCAAAACCCTGTCACTCACATACAAAAAAAATCTTTTAAAAACATAGTAGATATTCATTACTTTTAGGCCACTCATTCAGAAATACACAATTTAGAAGTAAGCAAAACTCTGGGCCTTTCTTAATTGCACTGTACCACTTCCCAGAGCTGTGTGGTCCATGTGGCCTGCATTGGTTACTGAGCATGTGAAAACGAAGTGAGTCCAAATTGAAAGGTGCAGTAAGTGTAAAATGCGCATGGGATTTCAAGGACTAAGTATGACAAAAGAAATGTAAAATATCCTATTACTGCTTGCTTAGTGTCAGGCACAGTGGCTCACGCCTGTGAGTGCAGTGGCTCACGCCAGCACTTTGAGACGCCAAGGGATGAGGACTGCTTGAACCCAGGAGTTTGAGACCAGCCTGGACAACATAGTGAGACCCTATCACTACAAAAAAATTTTTTTAAATTAGCTGGGCATGGTGGTATGTAGTAGCAGCTACTTGGGAGGCTGAGGTGAAAGGATCACTTGAGGCCGGGAGTTGGAGGCTGCAGTAAGCTATGATCATTCCACTACACTTTGCCCTGGGTGATAGAGAGAGAGAGAGAGAGACCATGTCTCTGAAAAAGAAAAAACTTGCTTATATTGATTACATGTCAAATCATTTTATTTTAGATATAATGAGTTAAAATATATTAAGATTAATTTCATCTGTGTTTTTTTTTTTTTTGAGACAGAGTCTCACTCTCTTGCCCGGGCTAGAGTGAGTGCCGTGGCGTCAGCCTAGCTCACAGCAATCTCAAACTCCTGGGCTCAAGCAATCCTTCTGCCTCAGCTTCCCGAATAGCTGGGACTACAGGCATGCGCCACCATGCCCGGCTAATATTTTCTATATATTTTTAGTTGGCCAATTAATTTCTTTCTATTTTTAGTAGAGATGGGGTCTTGCTCTTGCTCAGGCTGGTTTTGAACTCCTGACCTTAAGCAATCCACCCTCCTCGGACTCCCAGAGTGCTAGGATTACAGGCATGAGCCACCGCGCCCGGCCTGAGGATGTGTT
>CAUYRT010097714.1:0-52337 GCA_963574885.1 Lepilemur ruficaudatus
GGACTATAGGCATGCGTCACCATGCCCAGCTAATTTTTTCTATATATTTTTAGTTGGCCAATTAATTTCTTTCTATTTTTAGTAGAGACAGGGTCTCGCTCTTGCTCAGGCTGGTTTCGAACTCCTGACCTTGAGCGATCCTCTCACCTTGGCCTCCCAGAATGCTAGGATTACAGGCATGAGCCACCGTGCCGGGCCCATGTATAACTTCTGATTCCCCCAAAACTTAACTACTAACAGCCCGTCTTACTGATAACATAACAAGTCAGTTAACACATATTTTCCATAGGTATTATATACCGTATTCTTACAATAAAGTAAGCTGGAGAAGAGAAAATGTTTCTGAGAACATCATAAGGAAGAGAATTACATTTGCTGCACATCAAGTGGAAGTGGATCATCGTTAAGGTCTTCATCCTCATCTTCACTTTGAGTAGGCCAACGAGGAGGAGGAGGAGGAGGAAGAGGAGGGGCTGATCTTGCTGTCCCAGGGCTGGCAGGGGCAGAAGAGAACCCACATGCAAGTGGACGTGTGCGGTTCAAAGCCGTGTTGTTCGAGGGCCGACTGTGTTTGGAATAAACTGAATGACGCTGTGCTCTGTCGGAGCCAGCCTGCGGGAGACAGGGTAGGGACGGGTTACAGAAAGGGACGAGCTCGAGCAGGAAGATAAAGACGGATAGAGGCAGACAGTCTCGCCGGTAATTTCTGTCACTATCTCTTCCATCCTCTCCTCTCTGTTTCAATTTCTTTTTTCTCCATCTTGCTTCCCTCATTGCTTTTCCGTCTGTTGTAAGATAACAGAATAATTCCACTGAAGTTCAGAGATGCTGGGGGGCTTGGAAAGCCACCGCTGAGCCCCTGCTCTGCCACTGGGTGTGGCTGAGCCAGTAACCTGGGGTCTTTGAGCCTCCGTTTCCTTTTCTGTAACATGAGCAAGTTTGGTGAGACGATTTCCAGACCTTTTGCAGCTCTGCGGGGGCTACGATTTATAATCCATGTAAATATGTTTATCTGTTACTCGGGGCAAATCTGTTCCACGTTCAATGTAAATGAGTTAACTGTGATGTCGTCAGGGTTACCAGGGTGCATAATTCCCATTTGCACCAGGCATGTAAACGTGTGCTCAGGAAGCCCTTGAGTGGGAGTCACACCCCGCCCGACCCCCAACGTCACCAGAGCATGCCTGTGCCAGGCTGTCTGCGAGAACCACCCCCCGGATTTCTCAGAATTAAAAATCCGTTCTTCTCCAGGGCTTTCACAGCCTTTGTAGAAGATTACCATTTTATTATTCATATCATTTGAGGGGCAGATTCTTATCACATATCCCCAGAGTCAGAAAACTCACTTGGAAGGCTTCAAAGCTTGTAACTGTGAAACCCATTTTGTAAATAATGCCACGCACTGTTACTGGGGAAGGGGGCGGGGGGAAGATAAGGGGACCTGTTGGCTCAGGAGATGGGGTGTGGCAGAGGGAAGGGTGGTTGGCCCATTACCTTTCTTTCGTTTTCTCTTTCCGTTTGCGTTGCAAGTGTAATAAGCAACAAGCAAGCAGACGCAAAGGGAGCAGAGAGGGAAAGAAAGCCATGAGGCATTGCAGAGGATGGGGGCTGTCCTCCAGGGTGTAAAAACAAAAGGGCCTGTCCCCACCAAGCATAGCGTGGGCCAGCTTCTGCTCTTGCTCTGGTGACCCGAGTCTGCGGGGAAAATGACATCGGTTGGGAGAGAAGCTGCAGTCAGTATGGCCCATTCGACAATGATGCAGAGAAACAGGGCAGCACCTAGGGCAGGTATGGGTGTTTTGAGATTGCTTCTTAGGGACAGGTGACTAACATGTCAGAGCATCTTCATCTGTGTTGTCGCAGATTCACAGGGCCCTGGCCACACGAGGTCAGTTGGCTAATAAGGGTGGAGCTAAGGGAGCAGCCCTGAATCCCAAGCTTCCCTTCTCTGGGCAGCCTCAAGCTTAAGAGAGACCAAGCAGCCCAAACCTAGAATGCCTAAACCCCATTGCCCTTTGATGTACTGACAGCTACCCAGAGCAGAGAGCGTGGCGGCAACCTGTGAGTGCTCCAAAGCCTCCCTGTGAAAATGGGTATCAAAGCCATCACTTGCCTCGGCTGAACTTCAGCCTTGACCCTTGCACTTCAGATTACACTCATGAATGAGCAGCTAGCCAAACTAAACATGCCCGTTGGGAAATCAGTTTCCCAGAATTGCTACGTTGGAGAATTTTAAGTACATTTGTGGAGATAGGAGAGAGGCACAATAAAAGTGAGGGGAGGAAACCACCCTTGGAAGGTGGGTGACATTGTCCGGGTGTCATTCTGTTGTGATTTTCTCTTATTTATTTTTCCAGGGGATAAAAGGATTTTTTATGAGCTCTTTTAAGCTAGCTACCCTAGCTGATAGTGCTTCTAATGGTCTCCAAATCGTCATTCAGATGCCATCTATGTTTGTTCATCTGATAATACCTTTCTAATGGGAAGGTTTGGATATTTCTTGGTCAAAGACACTTTCCTGATTCACTTTCTTTCCTAGTGTCTACCAAATGGAGTGTTGAGTTGCTGTTTCTTTAATACTGATGCCTTAAATGTAAAAACGGACAGCATGTCAGTTTGAGCAAAGGGATGATGCTCTCTGCCTGGGCACCGTCTCCACAGTCTGAGCCTCCCCCACCTCTGGCTGCACATTGACAGAGGCCTCTCCACTGGCTCCTTGCTTCCGCTCTCGCCTGTTCAGAGAAGTTCCTCAACGCAGCCAGAGAATTCATTTTCAACTGCAAAGTGAATCATGTCACCCTCTGTCATAAATTGTCGTAGGCTCTCATGGCTATTTTCAATTTTTCATATGTTAGATATCTATGACTCCATTGCCCACAAAAGTGGACAGAAAGGGACCTGAGTGCTGTGCCCCATCCCGTGACGCTGCCAACTCACTGTTCTGAGCCTCGTGTTGGACTCTTGCCTCGCTCTATTGAAAGAGGGTTTTATTGCATAAGTATATTCCTAATGAGTGTCTTGTGAAATTGCAGTTACCTTTAACTCTATGAAAAGTTTATCACGCTACGCGTTATCTTCCGGTGCTCGCTGTTTTCATTTAGTAACTGATTGCCGAGATTCATCCCTACTGCTGCGTGTGGTTGCAGTAGATTTGCTTTCACTGCCTTTTACATTCCACTGTGTGAACAGACCATCATTTCTGTACTGTTCTCTTGAGGTCTTTTGGCTGCTTCCAGAATTTTCTCACGGAACAGTCCTTTCGAGAATATTTTGTCCAACTTCCCACTGTTCTTAGGGTAAAGACAGAATCCTCAAAGTCTCTGCGTGGCTTGGCCCCGACCGGGCTCCCCACTCTTGCCTCACTCCCTACCCCCTTCCTTTTTGTGCTCCACGCAGTGAAGGGTGGAAAAAAGTAGGGAGGGTGTGGGCGAGAAACTGAAATACGTCACTCTTTCTCTTCCCCTTCCCCGTGCTAACTTCCGCATTTCCTACAAATCCCAGCTCAATCATTAATCTAAACTCTGGCCTATCGTACTTGATATCCCAGAACAGGAGGTCAGTGTACCTATTTTGTGCTTTTATAACTCCATGGACTTCCCTTTGGGACACTTGCCAAGGTTGTCATTTTTAGTGCACAGCATTTGCGTGGCTGTGAGGTCAACACCTGCCCTTCTGTTGGATTCCAGTCCTGAGAGCAGGGACTGTCCCTTACTGTTCTCAGTTGTACTCCCTGGATGCAGCACGTCACCTGGCACATAGTAGGAGCTCAATACAGATTTTCAAATGAATAAAAGTAACCTCAAGGAGTTAGGAGAGTAATTGAAAATGCATGGAGACCACATCACAGGATCCAGTGTGCTTCCTCCTCGAACTCTACAGCAGGAGTTATCAAACCTTTTCTCTAAAAAACCAGATAGTCAACATTTTAGACTTTGTAGGCCACACAGCCTCTGACAAAAGTACTCAGCTTTGCTGTTGTATCATGAAAGCAACCATGGATGACATGAAAATAAATGAGCATGGCCACGTTTCAACGTAACTTTATTTATGGACATTGAAACTTGAATTTCATATAGAATTTTGATTTTTGCTTGTGATGAAATGTGATTGTTTGTTGCAAAATATGGTTCTTTTGATTTTTTTTCCAATCATTTAAAAATGTGACAATCATTCTTAGCTCACGGGCTATACAAAAGCAGGCAGTGGGCTGGCATTGACCATGGGCTGTAGTTGGAAACCCTGCTCTCTAGAGGCTCTGTAGCCTTCCCTATCAAGTGACCTTGGACCTAAGGCAGCCCTTAATCATTATTGGTAAACAGGCAACTAGAGGGGATGGAGGATGAGAAACTAGGTCCAGAGTTGGTGCTCTATTTAAAAAATTAAAATATACTTTAAAAAAAACTTATCCTGAAAAGTTGTAAATAGCGTCTTCTATTGTCATCTTCCTCCTTTTATACTAAAGTTAAAACTCAGCCACTTAAAAGTGCATCTTGGACGGGTGTGGTGGCCCAAGCCTGTAATCCTAGTACTCTGGGAGGCTGGGGCAGGAGGATTGCTAGAGCTCAGGAGTTCGAGACCAGCCTGAGCAAGAGCGAGACCCCCTCTCTACTAAAAATAGAAAAAATTAGCCAGGAACTACTAAAATAGAAAATATTAGCTGGGCATGGTGGTGCTCACCTTTAGTCCCAGCTACTCAGGAAGCTGAGGCAGGAGGATTGCTGGAGCCCAGGAATTTGAGGTTACTGTGAGCAAGGCCGATGCCACGGCACTTTAGCCCAGGTGACGGAGCGAGACTCTATCTCAAAAAAAAAAGGAAAAAAAGTGCTTCTTACGACAACCATGTCATCACCTCCAATTGCGTAATAAAGAAACTGCACACCCACTCCCTTGCTGTTCTTCTCCTGGCTGATTCATTTGGCAGGAGTCAGCAAGTGACTGGCTGCTGTGTGCGACTCATCGGCACTTTCACAGACCAAGGGGCCGGCTGGGCTGACATCACCTGGTCAGTCTACCTTTGCATGAATGCAGGCATGGGTTCACCAACATTACCAACAAACCAGGAAAGCAAAGCAAAGCAAAACAAACAAAGGCTTCTGCTTTGCAATATTTGTTAATATAAAGCTGTGTTGACATACTTTTTAATCTGTCAGCAGACAAACCCTGGAAGGTAGCCCACACTGTCGGTGTGTTAACTTGTTCTTGTTCACTGGGATGGAAATATTAATTGATTGGAAGGGATATGTATTGGTACAGCTCTGGAAAGGAAGCGGCAGCGTGAAGCCCAGGCATGTGCCACTGTTGGCTGGAGAGAGGGACGCAGCGAGAATGCAGTAAGAGGCCGTTGCCCTCGCATGGCCTGAGTTGTCCAACATGGTGGAGGCAGATCCCTGTCTTGACTGACAGTGGGGAACCTGTTGGCACTATGTACCCGTGTCGTGGAAAGGGCACTTGGAAGATCTTCTTATCCCGCCCTCTGTGGAATATCTGTCCAGGTCATTTTCTGGTCTTGACCTGTGAAGACTGACTGTCTTCAGGTCCCACACTTCACATTTTGGGGGACTGTCCCCAGACAGCTTTCCCTCACCAAGCAGAAGTTCTCTGGATTGAGTGTTAGCCCGGTTCCTGCTTCAGTTCTCTGAGAGGCCCCACCTGCCTAAATGCTGTATGTACCTGACCACAGGTATCAGGGTGCCTTCTTCCAAGCCATCATCATCTCTTGCCTGAATTTTTACTCTAATTGGTGTCCCTGCTTCCGCTCTTGCCCCCAGTAGTCCATTCTCCACATAGCAACTTGAGTGATCTTTTAAAAGCAGAAATTAAATCGTATCACTCACCTGCTTAAAATCCTCCAAGGGATTACATTTCAAATAAAATCCAAGTCCTCACCTTGTGTTATGGGTTGAGTTGTGTCTTCCCCAAAACATGCCCAAGTCCTAAGTATCTGTGAATATGGCCTTATTTGGAAATAGGTTCTTTGCAGATGATAAGTTAAGATGAAGTCTCTTGGATGGGCCCTAATCCAACATGACTGATGCCCTCATGAAAAGGGAAATTTAGGCACAGAGACAGACGTGCACAGAGAGAAGACGATGCAAAGGCACAGGGAGAAAGAACACTGTCTACTTGCCAAAATGCTGGAGGCATGAGCAGATTCTCCCTCTCAGCCCTCAGAAGGAACCAGCCCTGCTGACACCTGGATCTCAGACTTCCAGTTTCCAGAACTGTGAGTTAATAAACGTTTGTTATTTAAGCCACATGATGGGTGGCACTTTGGAACAGCAGTCCTGGAAAAATAATACACCTGCTTAAAAATGCAGGTGTGATCCCGCCCGGCTTCCTCTCTGCCCCTCTTGCCATGCCCCCCCACCCCAAACTATGCTTACCCCTGACCTGTGCTCTAAAGCTTCTCCACTGGGGCAGCCCTACAGCTGTCCAAATCGCACTGGGAAAAGTGGGGTGAGGGCAGGAATTTGTAGTAGTTAGAACTAGGGGCCTTACTGGCATTTAATGGGGGTGGGGGGAGGACAGGGATGCTAAAATTCCCAGAATGCTCAGAACAGTCCTGCACTATATTACCACTGACAGCCCAACTGAGAATTACTGCGCCATGCTGGCCTCCATCCAGTTCTGTGAATGGACCCTCTCCCCTTACCTTAGGGCCTTTGCACGAGCTGTTCCTTCACCCTGGACTGCTGCTCACTTGCTCTTCACCTGGTTTGGAGCCCGACTTAAATGCGATTATCTCCGAGAGGCTTTCCCAGACCATAAAGCACTCCCTTGTTCACCTCCTTTCACGTTAGTCTTTAAAAATTATTCCTGCATAGACAGGACTATCACTAATGGATATTTTTTGAACTATGAGTTTGTTTGTTTGTCCCCTCCCACTAGAATACAAACTTTGTGAGAGCAAGGACCATATCTGGGTGCTCAGAATCTGCAGCAGAGATCCACTTGGAGGTGCTCACTTGGAAATGTTGGGTGAATGAATGAATCAGGAGCTCTGAAGCTGGAAGTACACGAGCATCTGAGGGGTCAGGGACAGAGGAAGGGAAGAAAAGTGGAGAGAGACAGGGCAGGGACAAAGAAGGGGTTGGTGAACAGTGGCAGAGGTGAGAAGGCCCTAGTAGGGCAATGGATTTAAGAGCAGCTGCCCCTCCTGGACCTAGAGGCCCACGGGGCCAGAGCCCATGGATTCCTGGAAGGGCTCTGGGTGGAGCACTCTCTCCGCGTCCCCCAGTAGGGAACAGGCTACGGAGTTCACTATCCCAGAGACTGGGAAGTGGAACTGTCTCACTGTGGTGTAGAGAAACTCGCAGACAGCAAGTTATTAGGATAATTGGGAACCAGGTGGCGAAACCCCAGCTATAGAGTTGATGATGACAAAGTCGGGCGCACCTTCCATGGATGCACCTTTGCGTCCTTATAGGGGCCGACGTCGTGCTAGGTAGGACGTGGACTCTGGTGTGGCCAACTTTGCTTTTTAGGGACTTACCTTTTTTTGAAAAGGGACGGGACATTTATTCAACAAGCTTCTACAAGGACCTCCAAATTGGGTCATTTCAAAGGACACACTGGAATGACAGTTATATAATGTTTTCCCAAGCCAGCTGCAGCCCTTACTTTTCCCTCAGAAGCCCTCTATTTTATTCCATTTGCTTTATGGAAAGCTTCGTTTTCCGTCTTGCCTCGGAGCTGAAACTTCAGAGGCGAGAGAGGCGCTGTTCTCAGCCGGACAGGGGCGGCCCACGCTGTAATTCTATCTCCGCTGCTAATTTGCCGGGTGACCCCTTAGTGTTTTACTTAACCTCGTAAGGGCCCAATTATTCTATAGAAAATTCGACGAGAATATATTCCACCACGGGGGACTGGTGATGGTGAAAGAAGGAAATAATATATGTGAGCGCACACGGAGGAACTTTCCAAGTTGACTTTCTTTTTCTTAGTTTTGTTATTTCAACTCTCTCCCAAGGCCTGTCCTCGGGGCCGCCCCTCACCTCTTTGCTGCCTTTCCCCTCATCCAACACAGGCTTCCCGAACTCTCGTCATTCTCCTACCACATTCACAAGCTGTGGTGTATTTGCACTATTATTTGCTTAATGTTTTCTTTAAGTCAACTCACTTTTTAAATTTAAATTTGCTTATTTAAAAAGGGAACATTTATATCAGAATATATGATGGCAATGAAATCATAAATTTGCCAAGAATAGCTTTCTAATATACATTTGTGTTACTACCTAATCATTAAAAATAAAAAATAAAACTTATAGCCTTTATAGAAAATAGTATTGAGGTTCTTCAAAAAATTAAAATTAGAACTACCATATGATCCAGCAGTCCTACTTCTGGGTATATAACCAAAGGAAATGAAATCAGTATGTGGGAGAGACGTCTGCACTCCTGTGTTCACTGTGGCATTATTCTCAATAGCCAAGATAAAGAAACAACCTAAGTGTCCATTGATGGATGAATGGATAAAGAAAATATATACATATATACACACACACACATATACATACACATAATGGAATATTATTTGGCCATAAAATGAAGGAAATCCTGTTATTTGCAACAACATGAATGGACCTGGAGGACATCATGCCAAGTGAAATAAACCAGGCACAGAAAGACAACTACTGACTTATCTCGCTTATAGGTGGACTCTAAAACAGTCCAGCTCAGAGAGTAGAGAGTAGAATGTGGTTATGGGAGTCTGGGGTCGTGGTGGCGGGGATGTTGGTCAACAGATGCAAAATTTCCGTTAGGTAGAAGGAATAAGCTCAGGAGATCTATCGTAACAGCATGGTGACTGTCGTTAATATCAGTGTATTGTATACTTGAAAACTGCTAAGATAGTAGATTTTAAATGTTCTCACCACAGATATGTGATAAATATGGGAGAAAATGGATACATTAATTAATGTATTGATGTATTTATTAGTGTATTAATGGCTTGATCTAGCCATTCCAATGTATACATATATTAAAACATCATGTTGTACACTATAAAAATATACAATTTTGATTTGTCAATTAAAGAAAAACAATATCTGCAGAGTCCTGGCTTAAGGACTCCTTCCTCAGTGACAGCTTCCTGATCCCCTAGACCACATCAGTCCCTCTTACAAACCTGTGCTTCCTCCTCTTTTATGACACTCTTCACACCCTCTTGTGTCTATCACCTCCTATCTGCCTCCTCCACTAGAATGTGAGCTGCAGGAGGGCAGGAGCAGTGTTAAGATGTCCAGGGTCTAGCATGATACCTGGCACATAAAAGGTGTTTAAAAAAAATTTGTGGAATTAAACAAAATGTTCATCTACGTGCCCACCGAAGACTCTCTTGAGACCACTAATGGAACGTTGCCGTGCATAACACCTTCTCTCTCCCTTTCCTTCATTTCAGTGCTTTGCAACCTGCGGACGTTTGCAGTGCCTGTGAGCAGCTGGGTCAGAGCTTACCTCTAGGAAGCTGTGGGACACATAGTGAGAAGTCTTGGTACCTCCTCTGCTGATCCACATTTTAAGGATTGATATGTAGAGAGAGGAAAGAGCTTAGTTAGGGCTACGGAGTTCTGAAAGCTATGAATTCTTACCATACATAATTAATGGGTAATGGGCAACTTATGTCTCTACTCCAACAGACCTCTTCCCATGTAAAGTGTGTTCCCACAAGGAGTGTTTTGCTGTTGTTGATGAGGATGGCTAGGCAGTACTTAAATCCCTATGGGGTCCCCAAAGGAGGGCCTAAACCTTATTTGTACCTGTTGTTCCCTTGACCTTCCACATCTGGTTCTATCAGAACTTTCCACAAGTTTCTGAACATCTGAGAAACAGCAATTGCACAGGCATGGAAGATGTCTTGGCAGGTGTCTGGTTCTGCATGGGTACTGAGTCCTTGACAGTGGTTTTCTAGAAAAATTGATGTGCTCCTTATCTATCTGCTAATTCCTTCCACATATCACAGGACTTTTCTGTAAGTTCCCATCAGTCTTGACAAAGTTATCTTGTAGACTTATGTAGTGATTTTGATGGCTGCACAGAGCTGTTTGTCTTGTTCAGAACTAAATTAATAACACCACGATGGCACCTACTTTAGCACCAAACTTCTTAAACTCTCCTAATATACTAATCAGCATGTCAGTGAAATATTTTTTTTTCTGGATAAAGACAAGCCTGGTGAAATGGATTAGACATTCACATGGCATTGCATAATTCAGCACGCCAGTATGGTGCATATGATTTGCATTAATAGCCTGCACTGGAAGCTGCTGCTCATAGGTTTCTCTCATTAGGTCGAATATGGAAGATTCCAGACTGTCAATTAATTACAGTAATTTCCTTTTCCATATTTATTCCATCACTATCATTGACAGCTACCATTAAGTGACATTAATACAATACAATATCATCTTGCATTTCTACAGAGCATCTCAGGGTGCCTAATAGTTCCTCTCCAGCTAAGAAATCATATTACAAAGGAAAAAAGTGCCCTCTTTCTCTAAATAGAAAATATACCACCAATTCTCTTGGATGTGGTGAGAGTTGCCCAAATCTCTGGAGATGTTCCTGACGGCTGGGCAATGGGTGTTTGCTTTTCTGTTGTCCAAAATGTCCAAGATTGTGACTCTAGGGACTGGGGTGGTTTAGTGGGCAGTGATGACTTTCCAGGGAGCATGCTGAGGCGACACTTCCCGCCTCCACTCAACCTTGATTTAGGACGTGTGTGTAAGGCAGGGCTGGTGGGGACCTTTTGAAGAGCAGCAGTTGCCGCATGCCACTGTTTTGCAATAGCAGTGATTTTTCCCTCCATTCCTTCCTGCTTGACCTGCCTTGCACCATCGCTTGAAATGCGATTACTCACCTTGACTCAGCAGGCTGGGGCAAAGCCCTCCTTTGCCAGGCAGATAATTTGTATATGCTGAGTTGTCAGAGTTGCTGTTTTCTCTTCCCCTTCTTGCCCTGCTTCATTGGGGATTATTAGAGTTTTGCCACACAGGAGCCATTGCGTTGCCCAAGTGTCATTGACTGAGCGTAGAGATTAATCCCCTGCTCAGTTTTGGGTGACACAACAGTACGGCTTCCAGATAAAATACAGACTCCCAGTTACAGTGGAATTTCAGATAAACAATGATTTTTTTTTTTCAGATAAATATGCCCCAAATATTATGCGCACAAGCTATATAAAAATTACTCATTGTTTATCTGAAATTCAGCTTTAAGTGGGCATCCTCCCGCATTTGTTAAATCAGGCAACCCTACCCATCAGGTGGCTCAAAGGCTTAAGAATTAAGCCAACCAAGCTGCTGAGATTCTAGGAGAAATCGAACCAAGACAATATGTCCACACCAAACCAAAGTATTTGTAAAGTGCTGTGCTCACAGCTATGGGAGTTGCAAAACAGTGTCACACCTGGTGAGAAAACAGAATAGGAGAAGAGTGACCACAGATCAGAGAGAGAGCTGTTGCTAGTGCCAAAAGTCTGGCTCAAGAAGTATAGAAAAGCAGACTGGTATTTTTTAAAAGATTGTTTCTAGTGGTTTTCTTTATCTAAGACATTTTTTGAGGGCTTCTTGCAACGGGGGCTTCTGCTGTACCGCCCAGGAGGAGGCTGGAGAGCCCGGAAAGCAAAAGTTTCTGACACGGGAGGAGGCTTGTGGGCGTAGCATGGCCTTAGTCCTTCATTGCTGGGGTGAAGCAAACATCATCTGGATTGACAATCGAGGGAGAGCTTGGCAGTAACAATCAATAAATATTTGTGGGTTGGAGGACTGACAAATTTTTCAGCAGGAAGAGCATGGAGAAAGATACTTCGCTAAGATTATTTTGGAGATGTCAGGGGAGAGAACACAAAGGGTAGAAATCCCCGATGGATGGGGTCAGTGTCCTGCACTGCACAACACCCGCTGTTGCCACCCGTCCTCCTGCGATGACCTTGGTGACTAGCACCCGGAAGTCTAGGTGCCTCCCGCGCTCGTGGGCATACAGCAAATTATTGTGGTGCCGCTTTTTTTCTGAGAACTGGGAGGATAATTATACTGGGAGGATGTATGTGGGGGGAGGTGTAGAAAAAGCAAGAACACAGAAGGTGACAGAACAGCGTTAAAAAGAGTGCATTAGAGAGAAAGTGAATTAGCTAGGAGAGTAGCAAGTCATTAGAGCCTTTTTTTATGATCAATTAATATTTGTGTGGTTGGGGACAAGGAACTATCTTGGGTGCAACACCCGTGAAATGCCTCGAATTTTTGTCTCTGTTATCTATAAGGCCAACTTTGTCCTTGTTTTAATGACTTTTCAAGCAGTTAAGAAACTTTGTCAGGCAAGGGCAGAGCCAGGATGGGCGATGGCGAACGGGCCTTTGTCACTCCCGGACTTGCTCTAGTTCCACCTCCCCAGCCGCCTTTCTCCCTATAGACAAGCGGCTCTGCAGACTGCCTATCGGTCTCACAAGTGTGCATGTTGACAAAACTAACACAGACACCTACCAATCTATTGCTTTCAAGTGTGTGTACTGTGTTCTAATTTGTTGTTTAATGCAAAAAGAAACTTACAGCCTGGATTCAGCATAAATGATAATAAAGATCTTGTATACCTCAGTGATATAATTTAATAGTGAAGGGATAAAGAGACAGACTGACTTCCTACAATGGCCAACCCTTTCTGGAAAAAAAAATAGTATTTCAGGTAGCAGCAATGAGATCATCGGGTGAATTGGTGAAAGAGTTAATCATAATAATTTACAGAAAGAAGAACTATAATCAGATGATATCCCACAGGAAAAAGCAGCAACAGAACAAGGAAAATAACATGTTATCTCTTTATTTATTTTATATTTTTAATTTCAAAATATTAAGGGGTACAAATGTTTTAGGTTATGTGGATCGTTTTTGTAATGCTTGAGTCCTGGCTATAGGTGTGCCCAACACCCAAATAGAGTTCATTGTTCCCATTAGGTTGGTTTATTTCCCTCCCCCTGTTGCTCTCCACTGAGTTTTACTTCCCTCTGTGCACTTGTGAGCTCATCGGTTAGTTTCAATTTAATAGTGAGTACATGTCATGCTATCTTTTTTATTTTATTTATTTACTCATTTTTTTTGAGACAAGAGTCTCTGTTGTCTGGGCTAGAGTGCCGTGGCGTCAGCCTAGCTCACAGCAACCTCAAACTCCTGGGCTCAAGCGATCCTCCCGCCTCAGCCTCCCAAGTAGCTGGGACTGCAGGCCCTTGCCACCATGCTTGGCTAATTTATTCTATTTTTAGTAGAGACAGGGTCTTGCTCTTGCTCAGGCTGGTCTTGAACTCCTGAGCTCAAAGGATCCTCCCACCTTGGCCTCCCAGCATGCTAGGATTACAGGTGTGAGCCACCGAGCTGGGCCCATGTCATACTATCTTTTGAAAGATACCTAGATTTGTTTCTGAGGAGGATGTGCAGGCTTTTGAGACACTGGGAGGGGAAAAAGATATTAGAGCTGAAAATGATTTTTGTGGTACTCAAAGCTGCTTGAGGGTTTGGGGAGAGTGAACGTCACGACACCCACATAGTGAACCTTAGGCTCTCTCACCTTTCCCACAGAGCCTGTTTGGAAACCAAGAAAGAGTAAGTGACTCAAGAGTGTAAAATTTAGTAAAAGAAGAAGCTACTCACTCTGCAATCTCCTCTCCCCCTCCTTCTTACTCTGTGTTTTCCTCAGGTTCTTCACATCTTAAATAATTATTAGTTAGTAAAAGGGTGATGGCTACTGCCTGCGTTTTTGACCTCATGCCAACCTTGGAGCAGGGCTCTGTACTTCTTCGTTTTTCTCTTAAAGAAAATTCACCCCATAAGAAAGAAGATGTAGATTTTACTGAAGATTTTACAGAGAAGACCAAAGAGAGAATTTACATCTCATAATGCTTCGAGTTTCATTCCCCAAATTGTCATTAGAAGTCCCATCCCAATTCTCTTCTCAGCTGTTGGTCTTTGGGTCTTTAAAAACGTTTCACTGAGTAGCTTCTCAAATTGCCCATTCTAGAGAATTCTTTTCCTCCTGCCATGGTTTTTTTAGCAGAAAAATTTGGCTTTCCCTCACTCTCTCAGTCTTTGGCACCAGCCCACCCACAGGCCTGGAAGCCCAGCCTTAGCTCTGGCTTATTAAAGCATTTCCCTAAATACACTGCTCCTTATGAGGGAGTCACGTAACAACTGCTAAGAAAAATGAGATTTTCTTTATATTGTTATAGGAACATAATTTATCACAGAATATTATCTGGCAAAATTTACCATATGCTTCGGGTTTCTTAATTTTTAGATAATTCGCTGACTTCATATCTGAGGCTGAAGTTGGGCCTGGTGGCAGTGAAGATGGTGGATTCCTGTCCAACCACATTTTCAGGCAGACATCAGTTCTTCCTCCGCTTTTCAGTGAATGTTTCCAAAGCATTCTGAGTTGTTATTTACACAGTAGCTGGGAGAGAAACCACAGTTTTGTTTTTGTAACTTCTCCATCTGTGAGGAATGGTCAGCTGCCTTTCCTCTTCCCTTTATTTGGGGGCTGCCCTCCCTGGGATGCCTCGGTGTCTCTCGTGGAGACCGTGAACCTGAGCTTTCACCATGTGATAACAATTCCTGTATGCCCATGCTGAGTCTCAGATTCTCAGATCTTAGAATTACTACATTGATTATAGGATTTTAATATTACTGGTTGTTTGTTCTCTTGGAGACACCGAAGTTTAGTGATCTTACATATGGTCCCTAGCCCTGGGGGACTTCAAGATGTTTGCTCAAAAGTTGGCTGATCAACTCTTTCTTCACTGACGGCAGTTCAGCTTCCCGCAGCTATGTGTTACTTTTGCATGAATGGTGCTCATTAAGATTACGTTGATTTTTTTTCTTAAGTGAAAATCAGGCTTGATGTAGACTTGATATGTACTGGAATATTTCAAAGATATTTGTTAAATAAATCTGGAAAATTCAGAATATCTTGTTGGTTTTTAGACCTGTATAGGGGTACCTTTCCAGATGCCATTGTGTTTTATGATTCATTATTTTTCTTCCCTGAAGAACTGCTTTGTTTTGTTTTGTCCTTTTCCAAACCTGAGTTAGCTCTTTCCTCCTTCTGACTCACCAACCTGTGATATTCTTTCATCGCCTCATCATGATTTTTTGAGTAATTCTGCTCATGCCCAAGAATTTTGCCTCTTCTTCCTCAGCTTACTGATTTCTAAGGCCCGGCTTCCTTCTCAATATTTCTTCCCAGGCTGGACGTGTTCCCCAGTCATCCTTCATTCTCTCGTTTGATGTGTGGCACATCCTAAGGAGCATCAGCTGCTATGTCCTCCCTCCCCTTCCCCATCCGTTCCTGCTGGACCTTCCTGTAGCTTCTGCTGCCACATCGGCTCCGTGTCTTTGGCTGACTGTGCTACGTTTCTATCCTTGTCACTCAGGGGTAACAGTTCAATGATCTTTCCCCTTCTCTGTCCACTGAGTTCATTTACAATTTACAATCCAAACAGTTTCTGGTTGTCAGCTTGCCTGACTGTAACCTCTAATATTTACCCTGCTGTCCTTTCACCAAATCTCCTGTCATCTTTCATCTCTGGAGTTGTCAATATTCATCCCAAGTTGTTTCTTTTTCTATCTTTCTTTTGCTTCCTCCCTTGTTCTTTTTTGGTTTCTCTCTCTCGACCTTTCAATTTTGAATATTTATCGATTTTGCAATAATAGCAAAGATAGTTCAGAGTGGTCCCATGTAACTTAACCCAGTCTCCCCCAGTGATCACACCTTACATAATTATGGTCCTGTATCAAAATCAGGAAATTGACATTGGTACAATGCACGTGTATAGTTCTATGCTGCTTTGTCACACGTAGATGCATCAGGATCCAGAACTACTCCAGATCTCCCCCAGAGTAATCCCTTTATATTAATTATTATATTCCACCCGCCCCACCTTCCCTAGCCCCATGGTACCACTGATCTGTTTTCTAATCTGTGATTTTGTCATTTTTAGAATGCTATCTGAGTGGTATTGCATGAGCCACGGAGACTGGCTTTTCAAAATTCAGCATAACGCCCTCGAAGTCCATCCAAGTTGTCGTGTGTGTGGATAGTACATTCCTTTTTATTGCTGAGTAATGTTCCATGGTATGGATTTGCCATCATTTACTTATTGAAGGACATTTTGGGTATTTCCAGTTTCTGGCTTACAAATTATCTTTGCTCTTTTTTTAAAATCTTTTTCCTATAGGTTGCTACTTTCTAGCAGGTCTTTTCAGGAAAAGAACATCTTTTGGTGCTTTTGCCTAATTAAGGCTGAGGTTTAACCGAGAGTGAAAGGCAATGTAGAGAACCTGTTTTCTTTTTAGAAACAGCCTTGCTTTTTGGCATCTGGACTTACACTTCCTGTTCTCATTCTTGTTTGTCAGTAAATGCCCTGCCTGTCTTGTCTGTCAGTGAATATGGAGGATTTGACCTTCACAGAAGTGTTCCAACATAAATTTTGTTCACAAACAAAAATCAGATTTAGTTATTTTAAATTAGGATGTTCATTTTAAATGACTATATTGTTATAAGCGCTTTGGTGCCTGTTCAGGAAAGCCTTCAAGTTATTTCTGGCAAAGTGTATTGAAACTCGTGGCCTTTAGAACTCAGTACTCGAGGGAGACAGGACAAGCTGAGTTTTAGCTGTGTGACTTGAAGGCTGGGTCACCAAGGGGTCTCTGCTAAAGAAAAAATTCACAGGCTCATTTTCCAAACGAGTTTAAGGTTCAGTATTTTGTTAGCCTTGCGTGTGTTTGAGAAGGAACTCCTGAGGACTGGCTGGGCTGGTTTGATCTTGGTTGTAGTAACTTAGTGGACTTGCCTGACATTTTTGGCATGCAGTAATGAAGGTGGTCATAGCTTTCCCTTTTGTGAGTAACTTGGCTTCATAGTACTTTTGAAGATTTCACATATTTGCATGAGCCCAAGTTGAGATGATTATATGGCAGAAAAATCAAAGTGTAAATATTTAAATATTATGGGATATTTTATAGTCTTTTAGGGTGAAAAGGGGATTTAATATATGTGAAATAAAAGTTTGGATTGGCACATCAAGGTTTTCTTTTTTTTCTTAAAGTCAGCAAGAAATTTAACATTTTGATAGTTAAAACAAGAATCAGAATCTTCTCTATTTTCTGGTCTGCTTTGCTTTGTTGGGGACACTCAGTTTTGGTTAACATCTTTATGAAAATAAGATTCCCCCTCCAACACCCCCATCCTCCCACCTCCCCACTCCTGAATTTCAGTGCTCTGCAGCATGTGGGAGATAATAATGCCTTGTATGTCCAGAATCTGTGGAGGAACCACAGCATTTTGAACATTTTATCGAAAGCATCCCTAATTTCCCTCATGGAAGGCTGAGGAAGGTGAGCTGCAGATGGGCCCAGTGGGTTTCTGTGTGACAAGCTCTGAGTCACCTAAATGAGTCACCAGCAAGATGGGAGGGAGCGTCCACCCAGGCTAGCGTTCTCAGCTTTTGTTTTCACAATATCTCAAGGTCTCTTCAAATGTCTCATAGGTTCTATAAGATTCACATATCAAATTTAAGTCAACTTTAAACAAAAGAGCAGAAAGACAAAAGCACATCCATTTTTGGAAGAGGGCAGGGTTATAGCTCAAGAATGTTTGAGACACAGCTCCTTTTACGTGACTTCTTTCTCTTTCTCTTCCTTCCCGTCCCCTTCTTCCCTTCTTTCCTGCCACCCTTCCTTCTTTCTTTTTCAACTTGTGATGGGCACATCCTAGGACTAGGCCATTTAGGGAGAAGGACAGGATAAATCCAGTGTTCTCTTTCTCAAGGGAAGTTATTGGCCAGAGTTCTTGGCTTCCTTTAGTAATACCATCAGCCTTCTGCCATCTCACATTCTAGTAATCAGAATCCTTTATTAATTGGTCTTTCTGCACATCTGCAGTGTGAAGACTGATACTTCCAATGGTGACTCAGGTGTGAAACATCTTGAACTGGCTCCAAATGATTGCAAACCACATTTCACTGGGCACTATGAAGCAGTGTTGGTGTTCATGCTACTCCTTTCTATTTGAATTCCATGCAAAGTGGGACTCACTGAGACCAGTTGTGGCAGCAGTCTAACAAGCAAGATAGCTCATCCGCTGGCGTGTGTGGGTCATGGAGCTTCCAGTTGCACATCTCCCAGGCAGTGAGACTTCTAACCCCAGAACCATCTGGAGGCCTACTGGGACTTGGCCATTCATGCACAAAGCATTTGAGCAATGGTGGGGTTGGGGAGAGGTGGTGCTCAAAGCTGAGAAGCAAGACAAAGCAACAGGAATTAGCATTTCCTGAGTGCCTACTGTGCCCTAAGTGTTGGGCGAGAGGCTTTAATGCATGTGGTCTCATTTGCCACTGAAAAATCATAACTGACAAGTGACAGGAGCCTCGCCAGGGGAGGTCTCAGGTGATGTGGTTGCAGAAGATACCTGTATGGGTTAGAGTGCTTCCACTGGCAATTAATGGAAAACGTGTAAGTGTCCTAAGCGATAAGGACATTTCTTGGCTCAAGAGAGGTTGATTCAGTGGTTTAATGATACCTGTAGGCACCCACATCACCTCTGTCTCTGCACATGCAGAGTTGAACTGATCCTGGGGCTGGCGCTCCTTGTTGGCCTAGGATGATTGCCAGCACATTAGTGCTGGGGCTCCCTTATCCATGTCCAGAGAGTGACAGTGAGTGACAGAGAGCTGGTTTCCAGTATTTCTTCCAGAAAAGCAAAACACCTCCTTTCTCCCCAAGCCCCTTAGTCCTTCCACCTCCTGGGCCAGAATTGGGTCACATGGCAAGTCTTCCACTCTCATAAGGAGGACAGAATCACCTTATAGGTGTAGACTATCGAGGGTGTACTTCGGGAGCTAGGAATAAGGTCAGTTCTCTGGCTCCATTGCAGCCCTTGGCTGGGACCACCACCGTCTTGTCGAATCCCCATCATTTCTCACTCCGCTGTGTCTGTACTTCTCACCTGCTTTCTCCCTGCTCCCTTTCTCTGTATGGCCATCTGGTAAGCTTCATGAAATTCCAATCTGGTATTATCTGCCCAGTGCTAGATAGCTTTCACTTGTCCCTCTGGGGCCATCCTTCTCCACTCCACCTTCTTCTCCAAAAGCTCCTCTGCCCTCTGGCTTCTGGATGGGTTTGGCCAATGGGGAGCATTGGTGAGATGCAGGAGGTAGGAGCAATGAGGAAAGTCACTTATCTCCCTAACACTTTCCCTGGAGGTGGCTCCCATCAGCTCCTATCAGATGGTCTCCACACAACTCCTTCCTCCAGGTTTCAGTAACTGCTTCACTCTTAACCTTTCCAAGCCCAAGGAAGGCAGCAGGGCCCCTTGTGTTTTCCCTACACCCTAACCCACACCTTTAAGCATAATCGCTTCCTAAACTCTTCTCAAATTATCCATTTCAGTGTGCTTGTATGTGTCTTGCACATACATGTCTTGGACCATGACTAACGCATCCACACTTAAAGCACGTCACTGGCTCCATCTTGCCCAGAAGACAAATGCAACATCCCATGCCGGGGCACAAGACTCCAGCCTTGCTTCCAGCTGTGTTGTTTCTTGCTACGCTCATTGCACTCCTGCCTACCAGTGGACGTGCACTTTTCTCAACATGCTGTGTTCTTTTTCTTCTTGGCAATTTTGTAAGTGATGCTTTCTTTCCTGATTTATCTGCCTGGGCATTACTTTTTTCTCCTTCAAGCTTCTGCTCAAACATTCCTGTTGCTGTTGTTTTGTTAACCTCTCAGGCAGGGCTAGTTGCTCCCTCTGCTGTGCTCCCACGTCACAGTACACACAGGTCCCCAGGAGCGCTTCTCATGGCTGCAGTTGTTCGTTTGAATGTCTGCTTTCCCACTAGACTCTGAACACCTTGACTGCATAGACTGTATTCTGTTTTTCCTTTGTTCTCTTAGTGCCTGTTGTCATCCCTGGTAGGCTTAATAAATATTTTTTGAATGCATACATTTTTTATGGACTATATTATTTCTCACTACATTCCTGTAAACAAGATGACTGCAATAAAATGCCACCTTCATCTATGCAGCTGTGTGTATTTTTTACTGCTTTGATGAGTACTGTTTTGTTTTATCCTCACGGCGACCCTAAGAGATAGGTAGATAGGGAGCAAAGTTTCCCGATCGCCTAGATTGTATGGCAGAACTGTGCAGAGAATCTAGATCTTTTGATACTGATTTGCTCCTCTTTTCAGGAGATCATTCTTCCCCCTGAAATGCCAGATTGAAAAACAACAAAGCCCCTGGGCAGGCTAAACTAATGAGCACCACCCCAAGGACCACTTCAGATCGAAGGCAACTCAAGCTGCCACAGAAATAACTCCAAGTGATTGCAAACACATGTCAGGAGGACTGTTTAGAGACTGTTGTCAGAAGGGTTCTAATGAAAGGAACTGGTCACATTACCGGAACTTAACTTCCTGTCGCTTGGGAATTATGTCTGATATAGGCTCCAGGAACTATGGACAGAACATAACACTTGGATTAAAATTAGGGTATGAACATCAAAAAGAAGTGTTCTGTGACCCCAGGGACCGGCTGGCAACCAATGGAGGAAGGGATGGATTGTTTCTGTAATTCAAACCATATCCCATGAGAAAGTAATTTATAGGCAGCAGCACAAATAAAGATACATTTGAGAGCATTTGGAGCAATTTCTGTTATGTCAATAGAAGGCTTAAAGGTTCTTCCTTCTGTCTGCCTTGGGGGAAGGAGCATTGTGTGGAAAGCACCGCTAATACAATGGAGCTCACTGGCGAGGAACATTCTCAGAGATACCATCAGAGAATTTCAGGAGGAGAAGGGGACTTAAAGGTCATCTGATGCTAAGCTTTGGACTTTGGGATCTTTTCTAGCAGAAAGAAAAAACTGAGATCTGAATACTCCAATCAGTAGAGGGTCAGCACAGACTAAGTTTTCTATGTGGCACACAGGCATTGCCTTACATGATCTTTGCAACGCTGTGAGGTGTCAGACAGCACATCCCGGTGATCCCTGTGGGTCTGTGTTGTGACCTCAAAAGCTATGAGGACAGACCCTCGACTAACTGAAACACCTGTTAGTCACTCAAATCTCTCTCCCTATTTTGCACTGAAAACAAAGAGATGAGTTAACAAAAAATAAAGGAAATAAAATACATTTCTATGCATTCAGTTTTATCTCTTAAACCTTCTACACTGGTGTTCTCAACCTGAAAATGTTCCTATCTTTTGGCCCAATGATTCTCTCTTTGGGACTTTATCTTAGTGATACAATGAGAAGCGTAGACGAAGATCTGCAAAGAAATGGCGTGAAGAGGCTTGTGATATAGATCAGAGAAGCATGATACAGAAGTGTACCTGTGGTAAAATCTCTGTCCAATTTTTTGAAAAGTGTTTTCTCTCTGCCTAGATATATATCTCTATAAATAGAAAAAATGCTAGAAGGAAAACCATCAAAATGTTAACTATGGTTATCTCTGGGTGGTGAGATTTTATTTTCCCCTTTGCACTTAATTCATTTTCCAAACTTTATAAGTATAAATCATAAAATAACTTTATAAGCAATATTGAAAATTCCTCAATGGCTCCACCTTCATTTCCAAGATAAAATCCAGACTCTTTAGCTTGGCAAGTGAGGTTGTCTTTAATCTGGCTGGCCCATCTCTCCTCACTCCTCCTGCCCTGCTTTCCAGCCATGCTGCCTCACTGGTAGTTTTCCAAATGCCCAACACTTTTCTCTCCTTGTCAGTATTTGCATATTCCAGAACACAGCTCACATCTCTTCTCTCTGGGAAGCCCCATTGCCTATTCAGACCCAAGGCGTTTGTGCCCAAAGCACTGGGGTGTCGCCTGCTGCTGGCTCACAAGTGAATCTCTCTCCCAGAATTGCCCTTGGCCCCAGGAGCAGCCATGCCCCAGGTTATGACCCTCCTGCTGTGGGACTGTCACATCTAAGGAGTGGTCAAGGCAGAGTACCAAGGCCTGGCCCCCTTCCTCAGTTAGTGTCAGCTCTGACAGGTCACCCCAGCATCAGAGTCTGCTCCCTGTGCAATCAGCTGAGACCCCTTTGGCAAGTTCTCCCTGAGGGCAGGAGGCAGTGTGTCCTTTCTCTTTGTGTCCTCTGCACCCGTGGCAGCACCAGCTCCTCGCATGCCGTGAACGAGCAGGTGTGAAAGGGGAGCAGGTAGCAGAACAACAGGGGGAGAGAAGGAAACACGGAATTGAATGAGAGCGTTATTGGCAAAAACAAAATGGCACAGGCCCCTTCACATTCTTCCAATCGAAGGTATATTTTTATTGCTGCTTTCTGTGAATGCACCAGTAAACCAAGCTCTCACTTTGAGGCCCCACGCAGGTCCTCTCAGTTGAAGCACCTTGGGAAATTCCAGTGAACTGAAAGGATTCTGAACGTTATTTTTCCTTTTGTCCTGTATTGCAAGGCTAGCCCTCCTTCCTCCTTTCTCCTCTCCTTCCCTTTTTTCTCACCATTTTTTCCAGCTGGGTCTAGGACCATTTGGATGCCTAGGGAGTTAAAAGAAGTGATGACGGAGGACGAACTCTTCAAGAAGCTGCAGAGGAAAAGGTCGGGTGCCTGTTCCATTCATACCACTTGCTAACAAACAGCCCTAGGAGTGGGGTGCCTAGCTCTGGGTTCCCGAGGAATGATTCAGCTTCCCTGAGGGCAAAGGGTATCTGTCCCAGGTTTCAGAGTTACCAGTGCAATTAATCACAAATGTGTTTTCAGGGCCTGGGCTATGTGCTCTTCAAATTGGGTCAGTAACCCCCAGCCCTTAAGCTTAAAGTTTAGGGGATCCCCCCACCCCACCCTGCTGCTTCACTTTCATGGGGTCCACTCTTGGATGAACTCTGTGGTGCTGAAAAGTTCTGAGTGGTGACAGAACACTGCTCCACACTTACTCCATTTTTCGGGAAAAACATTACCGTTTTCTTTTCATGTGGAACCACCGCGGTGCCTTTGTGAGGTGGAGCTGAGCCATCCAGAGGCCCTTTCCCATTTCATCCCCCATTTACACACGTGGCAGGACAGGCGCTCCGGTCTCCAGTGCATAACTGGGCACAGAGTACCCAGAGGGCAAGTGGCCTTGAATAATTTCAGAGCTGCTTAATGCCAGCACTAGGATAGGAATTCAGGAGTCCTGACTCCTGGTCTGCACCTCTAGCACTAGTCCACACTGAGGGCAATGCATCCCTCGGGAGATTTTCTTCATGAATGCATTCATTCCCCTCGGACTTAAAAGTTGTCATGAATCCCAGAACGACAAGGCATGAACACAGCATTGGTAGCTGTGCGTGTGTGCGTGTGCATGCGTGTGTGTGTGTGTGTGTGTGTTTGGGACCTCAACCCTGCAGAGACTTAGCCCTGCCTGTTGCATGTCACAGGTGGGAACATAGTCCCCACTATTCTTGTGCTGCTGATGACATGTGTCCCTTGAGCAAACCCGTGGGCTCTCCATCCTCTCCTTCATTTTGCTGGGAGAAGCAACTGAACATGGGTGCCTCAGCTTTTCCTCCCTCTGTTTGGGACTAGCCTGGAGAAGCCAACATTCGCTGCCTCTCCAAGCCTTAAGTTTTAAGGGGAAGATCCTCACGTGGCAGTTTTCTGTCTGCCAACACTCCCTGGCATGGGCTGGTGACTTCAGTTCAGTGGTACAGTATTGACAAGTCTAACACCCTGCAGTCATACCCTCCAACCAAGACTTCATCAATTTAAAAGAATAATAGTATTTCCCCCTCAGTCTGATTCCTGTGCTTCTCAATGGGTTCAGAACTTGGGCAGGGAAGAGGGGTCCTATTTATTGGGTACCCTAAAACCTCAGCATCAGAGAGGGCTCCCCTAGTTTCCTCTGGGAAACCTGAACTTCAATAGTTGCTTGTTGTGGATAAAGTTCTACTTTTAGCAGGTAGCCAAGGATTTAGGGGAGGCAGTTTGGAATGGGAACCCAGGTGAGCTTACCTAAGGGGCCAACTGGGCAAGGGAGTCCTGTCTCCAGTTTGATGACCAAGGGAAGATCCTGACTCACCTGGGACTTATTGGGGCCTTCCCAAAAAATCACCTGCTCTTCAGGTGACAGTCAAAGTAGTCACGGAACCAACACGTTTCCTGCCAAGGCTCCTTTCTGTTCCCACAAGCTTTCAAGTTTGAGTAACCGTGTGAGCAAGGGGGAACCCAATAGTTACTAGAATAATTCCCTCCTGTGTACTGAAGTTCAGTTCATTATACAACCTCCCCAGCCAGAAGTAACCCCTCTTCTCCAAACTGCTATACCCTGTGCCTAGAACTTGGGTGTGAGACATATAAATCCTGACTGGTTTCATTATTTGCTTAGTGGTTGTGGTGGTTGCTCTTGCTCTTTGTGTATTTTATCTCAAATCCAAATGCTTTTAAGTTTATTATGTATAAGGACCATGTTTTATACCTTCTTGTATTCTCCCCTACCCTCCAAGAGTCTCACATAGAATTCACTTGTATTTGGTAGTGTGGAAATAAACGAAGACCAAGCAAATAAGAACAAATGAAGGCTGTTTATTCAGAGCTTGTTTTAGCAAAGGCGTTAGCCACTGTCACTTGTGTTTTGGCAGAGACTTAAAGGCAAGTGGAAGAGTGGGAAAGCTTTGTAGTGGAAAAAAAAAAGGACAGGCTCCAGCTGTGAGCTGATCAGAGGCTGTTGGTGTGGGGAGCTGGAGGCAGCTAACTAGGAGTGGGGCATTCTAAGGGAGGTAAGGGGCATGCCTGGCTTTCCCTGGTTGGTCTTAAGTTGGAAGCAGGGACAAAAAATAGGGAAGCTGTTAGTTATTAATCAAGTTCTGGCCATTTGAGACTGATTGTTACATGGGTTATTGTTTGGCTTCCCAGATTATTGGTAGAGATAGTGGTTTGACTTCCTACAGGTCTGGCTTAGGATAGCAGACTGGCCTCCTGGACTGTGCGCTGTCAACAATGGGCTGATTTCCTGGGCTTGTCGCTGCAGATTGTAGGTCAGAGTCTTATTTTTATATATGGCTTGGCCATTGTCCATTTGTATATCCACCTTCTCAGCAGGCATCAATAAATACTGGCTGATTAACTGATGGATTGCTTTGGCTATGGGTTGAAGCATGCCCTTTCAATAGTGGTCTTGTCTCGGATTATAGGCACTCAGAAGGAGGTGTCTTTGAATTGTTTGTCAAGAGGGTGGGAGTTTTATTACAATGTCTATCACATCTTTCAGTAAAAAAATGAATTGTGATTGATTTTTCCCCCCTCTAGATGTCTTTGTAAAATACCCTCTTTCCTCATTGCCATGTTCTTGTGTAAATCTTGGGGTGAGCCAATGTCTTCTAGAACCTCCTCAAATCACACGACTTTCCACTTCTTATATTGAAAATATTTCAATGTTTACAAACTGTTTATGCGACAGATATTTATCTTTTCCATTTGGCCTTTATAACACAATCTTAGGAAGCACAAGGGAGAAGGAAACTTACCAAATTTTTGCTTCTCTTCTTCATCATGGTCTTGGAGTCTAAAGTGCCAGTGAAGAGAAGAGGGGTCATGGCCACCAGTGTTTCAGGCTAACATCGCTTTCATTCAAGACCCTCATTTTCTAGATGAGGAGATGGAGGCTCCGAGACTTGCCCAAGATCAAGCTGGTAAGTGATAAGCTGAGACGACAGAGGAAGTCGCCACGGAAAACAGGTAGAGGAGGGTTACTCTCCCTCTCTGATCTGCGGAATCTTTGCGCAATGTGTTGCGGTGAGAGGGTGGAAGACAAATGGAGGTTTCATATGGTTTTTAAAAATCGGAAAAATGTCAAGTTCCTGTAAGTGGAGGCTTTGAAAAGTATTATTTTGGAAGCCATGGAGAAGGAGAGCGTGTGGCGGGAAGCTCACGGGGTTTACCGCAATGTGTTTGCTAGGGCTGCCTTTGCAAAGCAACACAAACTGGGCGGCTCAAAACAGCAGACATTTACTTTCTCACACTTCTGGAAGCTTGAGAAATCAAGGTGTCAGCAGGGCCATGCTCGCCCTGAAACCTGTAGGGGAGAGTCTTTTCTTGCCTGTTCTAGCTTCTGGGGTTTGCTGACAATCCTTAGACCTGCAATATTCCAATCTCTGCCTCTGTTGTCACGTGGCATTCTTCCTGTGGGTCTCTGTCGTGGTGTCTGAATTTTCCTCTTCTTATATGGACATCAGTCATACCGGATTGTGGGTTCATCCTACTTCAGTACAACCTTATCTTAACTGATTACATCTGTAATGACCCTATTTCCAAATAAGGTCACATTCTAAGGTATTGGGGGTTAGGACATCAACTTATCTTTTTGGGAGGCACAGTGCAATCTACACCATGTGTCATCATGCAGAGCTACATCCTCTTCATGGGACCCTGCAGTCATGAGCTGCACCTCCCAGACACTGCCAGCACATGGCTCATGACTAAACAAACACTGTTTTTCCAAGACAGAACCCTGGTGACTCGAGGTGCTGCAAACAGGCAGCACAGAGGGGTGATTAATAAGAAATTGTCATTTAAAATAAAGCCGCCCAGTTCCTTTGTAAATATGTGTCATGGGGTATTTGGAAGCGTCATCCCCAACCCACTGCTGCACGTTGGCGGAGCTGTGAAGTAAGTCACACAGTCACGTCTGTTTGGGGGGGAGCTTTTATTCACAACTCCTCCCGAGCCTGGCTGCCTGTGGGAGTGTGCTCACCCGCCTCCACTTCAGCATCTGACCTTGCTGTTTCTGAAGTTCATGCTGTCCTGACGTTCTTTGCATCAGCCCTGTCACCTCTGTGAGTCATCTCCCACCACTTTTCTCTTTTTACTCTTTCAGGAAGTGATGTTTTTGCTCAGGTAAAAGAGTCGTAGGAAGAGTGTTCTGCTTGTTTGATGATTCATTCCTTTGCTTCTTGCCATTTCTAAATGTTAGGGGGAGAAAACGCTCTCGTTCAGGGCTTTAATGAATGGGCAGGGTCACTGCGGTGAGGGAATGCAGTCATAAGCCAGTGGCAGCTTTGCGCAGGAGGAGCCTGGTTTCTCAGTCTTTCCAACCTTTCGGAGAGTGGCGTCACGATTCTCACGGCCACTGGGACTCATGAGACTGACTGCTTTCTAATGACGTGACCATCGTTCCACTTCCTTCATGCTTGGTTGTGAGTGAATCACTCAAGATGCATGCCACGTGAGCACCCCACTCCCTGCACCCCCGGATCCAGGCCACGGGCTCCGAGTGTGTTGGAGTTGCGATAGATCTGAGCTGACTCAGTGAATGAGCCCCTCAGAGGGCATGATGGGCTGAACTGTGTCCCTCCCCAAATTCACGTGTTGAAGTCCTCACCCCCAGGACCTCAGAACTTGACAGAGAGGGCCTTTAAAGAGGCAATTAAGTTAAAATGAAGTCATGATGGTGGGCCCTAATCCAGTCTAAACGGTGTTCTCATAAGAAGAAATTTGGACACGGACACACACAGAGGGCAGACCACATGAAGACACAGAGAAAATGACCCTCTACAAGCCAACGGGAGGCCTCGGAAGAAACCAACCCTGCTGACAACTTGATCTTGGATTTCTATCCTCCAGAAGGGTGAGGAAATGAATTCCTGCCCTTTAAACCACTCCATTTGTGGTATTTGTTATGGCAGCACTAATATAGAGGGAGTCAAGTTCAAACACATGACGTGAGTCTTTAAAACCCACGGCATCACCAGCAGAGCCCCAGGGCCAAGTCCCCTCCTCCACCCACACCAGGTCCTGACTCCTGGTCGGATCCTTACTCTACCTCATGATGTGACATTGCATTTGTTAGGGACAAGATCACACTAACCTACTTCGTCTAGGAATGTAACTAAATTGGCGTCTCAATGGTGGTGTGGATTCTTTTGCCATTTTCTGCAACACGGAAGGAGAATTTTCTAAGCTAAGTTTTTTTTAGCTGCAAAGATGACAAATGTTATCAATGATACCCAACCAGAGTATATTTTCATCCCTTTTCATCCTGTCACGATAAGCCAGAAGCATTTGTTGCCAGAAATGGAAAACAGCTTGCTCATCAGCCAGATGATCGCAGTGTTCAGAAGTTCCACTCATTTGCCATGTGTGAAAAGTTAAGGATTGAAAACAGACAGGCTTGCGCTGCTTCCACCGCGAGCTCTGTGGAGCAAGAGAAAGAGAGATTTGGATAGTGGAAGGGTTGCAAGATGGTTTTGATGGCAAACTCAACAGGCTCCTTTCACATTACTCTGAGGTGGGGCCCCCCAGGTTGGTTTGGCAGTGGATATAACTATTCACCAATTGAGTGGAAGGTGAACCTAAAGTTATCAACCCCTGGAGGATAGCTTTGTGTTCTAGAACAAATTCCAGGGTCCTACACAAACATGGCACTTGGAATGTCTCTGTTATCTGACACCAGATTTCCTAGGCATTCTTATTACACTTCATCTTCCTGATTATCTTGAGTTGGCTCTCCCTGTGAGTTCTTAGTAGAAGGCAGAGGTGTACAGTGGTCCTGGGTCTTCATTAGAAACTGTGAGATTTTAGATAACTGCTTGAATTATTCTGCTGTTTTCTATTCATGTGAGGAAATAAGAGATATCCGTTGAGTCTTTGTGAGATTGTTATCTAGTTATCATCCCATTATTATGTTATAAATTTTAGTGTTTGCAAAGTGATGTTTGATTATTTTTATTTAGTTTCTCTTGGTACTTACTTAAGGGACTTTTTGAAAGAGAAAGCCATTTTGAGAAATAGACATGCAGGCTTACAGAGGTCAAGTGATTAATTCAAGACTGCCCAACAAAACAAAATGGAAAAAAATGACTGAAGAAAAATTGAGATTCACACTCTGGACTGTAATTATCATTCTGTAGGTCTCTGGAAGCTCACATACTCACATTACATTTTATTCATGTTGTTAGAGATCATTTGCAGTTCAGCATTTAGATTCCCTTCTGTATCCGATTTGCAAGGTCCTGGAAGTTAACATCAACTCAGGGCTTTGTCTACCTAAGAGAGGCAAAACAAAATAAATGAAACAAAAACCCCACCGGCCCTAATTCTTCTTTGTTAAGGCCAGCTCAAAATAAGGTGAAATAAGCAAGTCACAGGAAGACAATGCTTCATTGAGTTCCACTTCCTCTCTGTAAATTCAGGCCTGCCAATCTGTCTTAAGGGTGGATGATTTTAGCAGTAGGGAGTTCTAGTGGGATGGAGGCAAGCCAATGCAAGGAAGGAGGGAGGAGAAGAGAGACAAACTTTCAGGTGCCCAGAAAACATGCTGCGCTCGGTCCCCTTCCTCTGTCCTCGCTCGGGTCAGCCCGGTCGTCCCCACCCGCCCTGGCCTTTCTCCGGGGCTCAGGTTTTGAGTTGACCGCACGCTCAGCGGTAGGCCACAGCCCTTCTTCAGATGAAAGGACAACTCAGAAGGTACCTATTACATGTCTGTGAGCAGAGAAACAAAGGCCCGGCTGCTGACACCCTCCCACTAACTTGGGTTTTAATGGTAGGTTTAATTTCCTCATGCTAGCTGAAAGAAAGGGAAAAAACTAAGCGGAAAGAGCCAGGGTGTGGGTAGCGGCGGCGGTGGGGAAACGACAGCTGTTGTATTCATGGTTAATCAGGTGTGTCTGTCTTTGTGTCGCATCTGTCTGCTACTGTTGCGGGACCACATGTGAAAGGGAACGGAGGGGAAGAGGCCATTCATGTTCAAAGCCAGGAGCACTGACCTCTGCTTCGTTCTCCTCAGGGTAGGAGAGCTTGTCTATTTAACTTTCCCTATTATAGGAAGCTGTAATTCTACTCTATTAGCCCACCCTAACCATTTTGGCTTGACAATCGCAAGCTGCATCCAGAAGGCCATAAATCTGCCTGGAGAAGGAGGCCTCCTCCCTCCTTTCCCTTTGGGATTCTGTTTGATTTGTCAAATGAGAGAAAACCAGGAAGAGATGGAAAAATAAGAGCTAAGGGTATCTCGGTTCACCTTCCATATTACCTGGTCCTACACACTGAGCTTGGGGCCGTGAGGCTTCCCTGCTCCACGCCCAGGGCACCCATTCGCCTCCAGACCTGTCTGCCTCACGAGTCCCACATGCATGGTGTTTGCGTCAGATCTTAGTCATCTCCCTGGCACCAAATCCTCCTCCCGCATCCCTTCATCCCCCACTCCCTCTCTGCCCACGTGCAGAGAGGGACCACGGTAGAGGAGGGGGAAGCTTCCGGCTTCTCCTGGATCCAGGCCTGTGTTCCAGATATTGCTGGCCCAGGCCTGCCAGACACGACTCTGCTCTCTGGCACATGTAGAAACAGCCAAAATGGAAACACCTCCCGCTCCCCAGCTCCCTGTGCACCAGATTGCACTAAAGCTTTGTGTCTAAGAGTTCAAAGGGCTTCTCCACTGGAGGCTCACACTGACCCCTTCCTACCAGGGGTTGCCAGGGCCCCAGCACACTCCTTTGGGGGTGCTTTGCTTCAAGCCTTCTGCTTTGGGGCCAGCTCTTACGTTTCTTGGAATCAAGGTATTCATCAGCATTTGCACGCACGATCGTGGAGCTTGGGTGGTAACTTTGGTTTTCCTGCAGAATTGGCCACCATAGACTTATTACAGGTTGAAAAGAGCTTGTCATCTGTAAGTCTATTTTGGTTTGAGCCACGTCTCCAAAATAGGCATGAACTTTCATCCCATCATGTTAATTCTGCTCATGCTGAGGCTGGAGGCGGGCTTTTGGGATGTGTGCGTACTTTAGCATGTATATCTTTTAAAAATCAAAGCAGTTACTTTCTCAGGGTGTGGATTATCACCGGCACAGCTGAGTTTCCCCTGTCTCTGAGCCTGTGCTGATTGCCTTGGCTTCATTTTTGACCCACAGCTTTGGGGTCAGGAAGCTTTTTTTTCCCCGATGCATGTGGAAGGACGTTGTAATACCATCCCAATTCCCTGTCACTGCCTTCCTCTCTCTGCTATCCCCTAGATCTCCAAATTTCCATGATGTCAGTAGGCATAGATTATGCTCCTCATGGAAGCCTAGCACCCTGTCAGGCTCCAGGAGGCCTTTGATAATTTGTCATTTTGTGAGAGGCCCTGAGGATTGTATGAACAATGCAAGAGACAACAAAGCAGCACTGAAAGTGAAGTCTAACTTGTGTACAGAAAAGTATACAAATCCTAAGTGTACAGCTCTATGAATAATTACCAACTGAATGCACTCAGGTAACCATCTCTCAGATGAAGAAACAGAACATTATTGCAGCAGGAAGCTTCTTAAAGTTCTACCTACGTGGGTACCCTGTTACATATAAAACTATTTTCCTACAACATGATTGGGACTTAGCTTTAGTTCTTAATTATGTGGCTGTGGAAGTTTAGAGACGGAAATGTTCCCTTTGGCTGAAAGGGATTTGCCCATGGCAGGATTTGAGTGTGACCTGGGTTGGCCTCCTGCAGTTGAACTTTAGAGGGCATGCGGGGCTGTATGTGTGATGTTCTTGGCTCCAGGGAAGAACATACAACACAATTCTGACATACTTTTTTTTATTGTGGAAAAATACACATAACACAAAATTGATCACCCTCACCATTAAGTGTACAGCTCAAGAGTGTTAAGTGCATTCACATTCTTGCACAACCATCACCACCATCTACCTCTAAAGCTCTTTTTATCATGCAAATTTGAAACTCTATACCTATTAAACAATCCCCTATTTCCATCCCCAGCCCCTGGTACCCACCATTCTGCTTTCTGTCTCTGTGAATTTGACTAGACCAGGTACCGCCTGTAAGTAGAATCATGCAATATTTGTCTTTTTGTGATTAGTTAATTTCACTTAGCATAATGTCCTTGAGGTTCATCCATGTTGTAGTATGTGTCAGAATTTCCTTCCTTTTTAAGGTTGAATAATATTGCATTGTATGCACAGATTACATTGGTTTATTCATTCATGCATCAGTTGAGTTGCTTCCACCTTTTGTTTGTTGGGAATAATGCCGTTGTAAACATGGCTGAACAAATATCTCTTTGAGACCCTGCTTTCAAATCTTTTGGGAATATACCCAGAAGTGGAATTGCTGGATCATATGGTAATTCAATGTCTAACTTTTGAGGAATTGCCTTGTTCGTCATAGCAGCTCACCATTCTGGAATCCCTTCACCTGGTCCACTTCCTCCTGACCAGCCTCCAGGGTGACATTAGAGGGACCTGACATATGGATGGAGGTGGTGGTGATTGTGATAGTGGTGTGGATGCTCTGTGTGTCTGTCCTCGGGAATCGAGAGCAAATGAAGCAGGATGGAGTAGTAACGAGGCAATCCACCAATCCACGGTGGAAACTTGGAGAGTCCAGTGAATAAGGGGGGAGTAATTTATTTTGCACAAAGAGAAATGATTTCCTCCCTAAACTGTGGGAGAATGAGGACAAGGGGGTTCTTGATAATCAGGTATTCAGAGGCCTAAAGCTTGGTCAGTGTATCACCTCCAGATTTTTTGGGAGAGCTTTTGGTGTAAGTGTTGGAATATTTATATAACAAATGGTGAAACTTTTAAATAGATTACCTAAGGAAGAGAGAGAAGGAGGAGGAGGGGGAGGAGGAGGAGGAGGAATTCAAGGATGAGGGAAATGGCAGCCAATAAAACAACTGTGGCAGACACACACTTTTTTGCCTGATAGGGATAGTGAGGATAGAGATGCTGTTTGAATAAAAAAGTCATCCTTGGATCCATGAGAGGGTGATGGTGTCGGCATATTGCTGGCTCCTAATGCCATAAGTACCCCAGTATGGAATATTCAGGGGCTTCTTCAAGCAATTTTAAATATTTCTGCTTTCTAAATCTTGATTCTTGATTGCTAGAGACAAGCTAGCATTAACATCCATTGGAAGTAGGAATTGTGTAGGTCACCAGGGTGAGAACTTTTAGGATACCGAAAAGAGGGACACACTATTATTTCTAAAAGAATAGTTGCATCTTCCCAATCCCTTTGGTGTTCTCCCAATTTGTCATGGAAAAAAACTTCAGTGAAATTACATAGTTTTTCTTAAATCTAAAAGTTACATATGATTTCCTCCCAAAGCATATAAAGGAAAAAAATAAATTCCCTACTCCAAAGGGTAACCATTATTTCATGGTTCATTTTATTTTCTTCCAAAATGTTCCATTTACATTAAGCAATACATATATACATACATACATACACACACACAAGTGCTTGAGGTAACACAGTTTAGTTTTACTACTTACAACCCAAACACCACCAATTATACAAACATACGCATACTACCTGTACCCAACTCTTTCCCATTATAAACTACTTTCACATATTGTTGAACCTCATCAAAACTAAAGTTGGTATTATTCTTATTTAACAGAAAAGAAAGGCTAGAGAGATTAAGACACTTATACAAGTTTATACCACATGTTGCAAATGGAATTGGGACAAGAATCCAGGTCTTTGCAGTAACTCTAGGTCTGCCAGTCTGTCTCCTCCACCGTGGGACCTGTAGTGAACTTGGAGGCCAGAGAGGACATTGCAGAAAGACTTAAAGGAACCACCAACTCTCCACCATCATAGAACCTACTAATCTTGATCTGTCCATGGTGTCAATTTATAAAACCCTTTGTCTTATACTTGAAATCACACTGAACTCTCTAATAAATAAAATAAGAATCGAGGTTATTGGAATAGGCATAACTTCAGTAGAATGGTAGAGAAGACAAATGTTAGCCTGAAACATAATTTTAGTATTCATGGGTGTGTTGGTACCAGCTAATTCATAAAGTTGTTTTGATAATGTATGTGCCTTGAACTTCTATTTAGGGGTTTGTAAGAAGTAAAATAGACTAGTCCTCTTGCTCAGCTGAGTTGCAGATTCTGTTTTAGGGCAAATGGCAAAGAGGTCTTCATCTGCTTCCTTACTGTAGAGAAATGATTAGGTTTTTTTTCCTTTTCTGCTGAGTTTATTTTTTTCAAGCACATAAGTTAATTAAGAACCGTTTACCTAAAGATATGTTCTCTTCTTTATCAAGTACATACTGAGAACATGGCCATAGATGTTATGCAGTCAGAGAAATGCCTCTGTGACTTTGGAGGTGAAGTCTTTTAATTTTTTTTTTTTTATTCTCACAATAGCTGTACAGAGAATTGTTGATGGTTCATGTTTTATTTCCTTTTGTTATAAAATTTTCATAGTTTGCAAAAATAAAAGTTACGAGCTCTGTGCCCTTTATTTGCTACTCCCTGTGAGAAAGGCCAAGACAGAGGAGGAAGGTTCAGAGACGGCCGCTGTCGGTGGATGAGGCTGCTGCTCGTAACCGGTAGATAGGAGGAGGGAGGAAACAGATCCCTTCAGTATTGTACTGATTAGGATTGGATTCAGCTTTATAGGGCACAGAAATACCTCATACCAGTGGCCTAAAAAAGATAAAAGCTAACTTGTCTCTCATATAAGAGAAGTTTAGAGTTGCAGTCCAAGGCTGGTATGGTTCCTCCATGAGGTTTTCAGATACTCTATTTCCTTTGAGTTCATTGGTCTGTCATTCTTAGGTTGTAGCTTTTGTCTTTATGGACTTCATGGTCCAAGGTGGCTGCTACAGCTCCAGCATCCTGTCTGTTTCTTTTACAGAGTAGGAACTTCCTAGAAATTCCACTCAATACTTCTGCTTGTGTTGTATTGACCGGAACCTCGTCATATGGCCATATTTAGCAGCAAGACAGGCTGGAAAATATAGTATTTCTTTTGGATGGCAATAAGCTGGAATAAAAATTGAGGTTCTGTTATTGAAAAGGGGGGAAATGGATATTGAGAGGGAAAAGCATTCTTTGACAAAGCCCACCCATTTTACCACCTGACACCCATGTGTACTGTTCTCCTACTTTTCTGCTGCCTGGATTGTGATGTAAGGGCCGCAGCTTCAGAGCCATCTTGGACGAAGATGTTAACCTGGGAAAGAAAGCCATACAATAAAGCAATAAAAGGCAAGGGACATGAGTCACTGGCCCTGTGGAGCTGTGGATAGACTGCTTCCAGATTTCTGTGTGAAAGAGAAATGAGTATGTCTATCTTAATTACATCATTTCGTTAGTGTTTTGATGGTTGCCACTGAGGATACAAGCATAATAGCATTCTTTTAAAGATTGTATCTTACTCTGCCTGCCAGTGCAGGTGGACTGATCACCCGCCCATCTGCCCTGGCCTACCATGTGTCATAAGGTATACAAAGATGGCTAAGGAGTAAATCTTACCCACAGGAGCTCTCATTCTACTAAGGGACAAATAAATGAATGCAAGAAGACTCCGGTTGCTTTAGTAGAAATCTGTATAAAATAGAGTGGAGCCCAGAGATACTTGCTATATTCTCTGCTGCCATCTTTAGACTGGGGGAAAAAAAACAAAAACAAAAGCAAAGCTTAGGAGTAAATTTGGGTTGCGGACCATAGCATATTTTTTCATGTTAATCACCTATAATTATTTCTTGGATGTACAACATTTGGGTATTGGTTTTTGTTTATATGATGTTATCAGATTAAACACTAATTTTCTCTTGAGACTCTTTCAATAAGATTAGAGCAGAATATTTTTGCATAAAACTAAAGATAGGTTGGCTACTTACAATCATGTTCAAGAGGTTGTGAATGTTTCAGGTTAGAAGAAATGTTCTTTTCACGTTAAGTCTTAGAGTAAGTGGAACCCTTATTTACTTGTTATCATTGACATGACAATAATCATCGAGCATCTGTGTGTTCCAAACAGTTCTTATATTATTTAACTTTTCATAACAACTGCTACTTCACAGATGAGGAAACTGCAGCTCTTGGAGTCTAGGTAACTTGCTCAAGGTCACGTCGCTGGAAAACAGTGGCGTAAGAATTTGAGTTTACATCTGGGCTCATTTTTGAATCCCATTCATGTGTTGATAATAACTTTGCTATGGAGACTTAGCCATGGAAGCAGAAGTGGAACGTTGGGGGAAGCTGAAGTGGAAAAAGGTTAAGCTTTTTTGAAGTTTTTCTGCTCCGCCAGGAAAACATCGCTGCAGTTATCAGGTAATTGAAGTGTCAACGTGATGCTGTCAGAAAGGCTGGATGAATTTGTTCCTGTTGGCTTATATTTGGCTGCTAAGTGAGCTGCACAACTGCAGTTTCCAGGTTAAGAAACTCTCTGGCAGTCGTGGGAGTTCCTCTTTAGAAGCAACTCTGCTAACATGCAAAATCAATGTCACTGAAGTTTTTGCTTATGTTACTGCCTCCGACACTGTTTGATCCTTACATGAAAGAGACGTTTGTCATTTGACAGGACTAAGACTGGGAAAGGTTGTGGAGGCTTCCCCCAGCTGTGTTGCACAAACGTCTGCACTCTGCCTGCCTAAGTTCCGTCGGTATGTTTTCTTTGCCACGTCTGGGTCATGGGGGTCGGGGGGTGGGTTCCTCTTGCCCTTTGACTTTGGTGAATTATTACCCCCATCCTGATGAGTTTGAAGGACGAATTGCAATCATCTTCCCAACTTTGGCAATGGGGAGCACGCTAGACCTCCCTGGCTTTGTTTTAGTTTATGTTCTCCTCCTTTTTCTTTTCCTTTCTCTTGTTTCTTGATCCTCTTCCTGCAAGTGATGACCAGTCCCTGTGTAACTCTCTCCCCCTTTCCTGATGCCCTGGCCTTTCTCTTTTGGCTGCCACCCAACCTCAGAGCTCACACCTTCCAACACTAGAAAGGTGTGAATTATATGCAAAAGCCACCCAATGGTCCTTTGGAATTTCAGCTTTTTTATCCCCTGGACTTGCTTCAACTGCTGCCTAGACAATTGGAGAGAAACAGCGTGAGCCCAGAACTGGAGAAGCTCCTGTTCTCTCAGTGACCAACTAGTCTTTGGTACTTTTAGTGGCTCTGTACCTTTGATTGATTTTTATTTTCAATTCTGGGACATGCTTTTTCTAGAGGCCTGTGTCTTTTGCTTATGGGAGCTTAGCTGGCAGGTAACTTGTACAGATCCTGGCGGTCTTGTCTCAGGTTATAGCACTCAGAAAGAGGTGTCTTTTATTGTTTGTTGAGAGGGTAGGAGTTTTTTTTACAATGTCTATCATATCTTGCAGTTAAAAATTAATAGTGATGGGTTTTTTTTCCCCTCTAGAGCTCTTTGTAAAATTCCCTCTTTCCTCATTGCCATAGATGTGTTCTTGCATAAATCTCAGGGTGAGCCCATGTCTTCTAGAACCTCCTCAAATCACATGACTTTCCACTCCTTGTATTGAAAATATTTCAACTTTTACATAGCATTTTAAACAATATCCCATTAAAAAGGAAATGGATGCTCATTTCTAGGGAATTAGAAAGTATACAAAACCACAAGGAATAAAAATTAAAATAATCCATAATGATAATAAAGTTGTATCCTATTTCCTTTGTTTAGAGAGCTAGAGTGCCTTTGTTGGGTAATCATACACTTGATATTGTCACTGGAGATTGTGGCAAGCATGTTTTGCGAAAGAGAGAGGTGTTTTGATATCCTATAAAGTGTTTGGATCTTCTGAGTCAGTTAACACCAGCATTTATCCTTTTTGCTTGGTGGTTAGACGTTAACAACCTGAGTGGTAGGCATTCTAGGTTGCATCTAAGAAATCAGTGTTCTCAACCATGGTGTCCCCACTGGATATGAAAAGGAATTTTTAGCTAATGATAGTTAAAATAACACAATTTTAAATAATTTACTTTGTTTTAAAATTATAGTATATTCCAGAGTGAGTAATAGTGTTGTCTTTGATTCTCACATTCTGATACACCTTCTTGAGTGGGAGAGGAAAGGGTGAGTACACACCCGGCCCCCAGCAGGCCTGTGGGGCCATGTTGGTGTGAACATCGTCTGGGTTGTTTGCTGGGTCAGAAGAGACCCTGAGGTCTGAGGCAGGAGGTCACACCTCCACTGCTCAGGCCTTCCTTCAGAGGATGTGGGTAGCGTCCATTGGAGAAGGACCTACTGAACCTCTCTAGTAGGTGGTAAGTAGAGAAAGAAGGTGGCAGTAGAGTGTGGAATATGGGGTCTGTGTACTTTAATTTCACCGTAATAAACTGGGTTTCTAAGGTTGAGATTCCGTTGAGATTATTATTGTGCATGTAAATGGCACATGAAACAAACCACCATAGGTTATATTTAGATACCGGTTATCAATTGAGCCAGTTTTCAGCAGGAAAACAGAGAGAGGCCTCCTGCAGAGAAAATAGCCAAGTGCTGTCCATGCGATACACGGAGCCACTTCTGACAGGAGGCACAGGCTGGCATTATTCCTCTGGCGTTAGTCACACTGAACAGGAAAGGTCACCCTTGCCGTCGCGGGGACTTTCTCTTCCTTGCTCCACAGCTTTCATTGATTCATTTTCTCCCTCTTTGACTTCTACAGAATCCGCTCCCCCGTAGTTGTGTGTGGTTCTTTTTTTTTTTTTTTTGGTGGAAAATTGCTATGCTGGAACTAGACAATTCTTCCTTGAAGTGAACAATTTGGACTTAACTTGAGACCTTTTGAGAACAACCATCCTACATTTTATGTGAGCACAGGAGAAACCCACAGTCCCTCAACTCTCCACTCTGCTGCCTTTTTAAATTGATACACAATAATTGTGCATATTTATGGCGTGTGTTTGATACTTGATAATTGTGTACAGTGTGCAATGATCAGATCAGGGTAGTTAGGATCTTCATCACCTCAAACATTTCTCATTTCTTTGTGTTGGGAACATCCCAAATCTTCTCTTCTACCTATTTTGAAACATAAATTACTGTCAACTATAGTCACCCTACTATGCTAGCAGACACTGGAACTTATTCCTTCTCTCCAGCTGTATGTTTGTACCCATTAACCAACCTCCCCTCCTCTTCCAAGCCTCTAGAAACCTCCACACTACCCTCCACCTTCATGAGATCAACAGACATCTTTTGTTTCTTCTGCAAGGTCTTGTTTGACCTTCTTCCCATGGGCCCCAGCAGGTGTTCTTCTAGTTTGCACTGTCCCTCGCGGCTTGTTTGTTATCCTGGAGGAAGTAAGTTGAAGATCTTGTATTTGGGAATCTATTTCTTATAAAGCATCTACCTTTGCCTAATGATCAAGGAGGAGCTCTGGGCAATTAGATTAAAGTCACAGAGGGCCAGGTGGGAAGGAAGTCACACTCTGAGCGTTGCTATGTGGGGGAGGCTGTGAACATGGGGAGATGAGCCCAAAGGACAAAGGAGTGGGAGATACGGTGAGTCCTCTGGAATGGACAAGCAGAGTTGGCACAGAGCAGGGGCCCTGAGCCCACTGCTGGAAGTTGCAAGGAGCAGAGGCCTCAGGACTTGAGGCCATGGGGATTTATTGCACACCTGCACAGGGAGGTAAGTCTGCAGCCAAGCCACTAAGGCCTTGTGGGAACATAGTGGGTCCTTTCATTCCAAATCAGCTTGAGTGGTCTCTTCCCTCCTCTATTGCCACTTCTACCACTACCTTTCCCTTCTCTTGCTCCCAGTCTCATGACTTTTGCTTCCTGTGCCTCCTGGGCCTGTGGCTTCTGCTCACTGCCTCTTCTTTCGGTGCCTACTTGCAGCTGTCCCCGCTGCTCCAGCCCAGCTTAGGAGAGCAGATCTGATTGGACCCAACTGGGTCCTCTGTGTCAAGCACGTGTGTCTACGAGTCTGGGCTGAACTGCTCCACACAATGAAGGGAAGATGATTCGACTTTCTGGGGGAAATCTTACAGAGGAAAAGAGAAAGCCTCCTGCTCACGGAATGGCTGAGGGGAATCTGGGATTGTGTATCTTGGATTCTTAGTCTGCGCATGCCTTGTCCTGTAACCCTCGCTTGTGCTTGCTAAGTATTTTGTGGGGGTGATGTTGAATACAGGCGAGGATCAACAGGATGCAGCCCAGAAGCAGTATATGAAGGGCTGGAGCCTGGAAGCAGAGGGCATCGGGGGAGGAAATAGCTGGAATTGCAGGGAAGACTTTGGATGTTTAGAGCTGCGAGGCTTCAACCTTTGTGTTGACATCACCCAAGTTGCCAAGGGACAGGGAAGTCCTACTTAACCTGTGGATGTCGTATAAAAGACAGTGTCTGGGTATAAAGTGGGGACACCAAAGGCACACTGAGAATGAACATTTGGTCCAAACAACTGGACCAAGGGTGAAATCAGGAGGCCATTGTGGGAGAAGCAAGATGGCGCCTGCACAGTGGACAGACCCACAGAGCCAAGAGGGTTCCAGAGCTGCTGGCACGTTGAGTCGGGGACTTTTTTATGGGAATGGCCTCACCAGTGGGTGGAATGCATCCCTTAGTGACACTGCAGTGATTAGGAAAAGGGAAGCAAGAATGTTGGAGAGAGAACCAGATACCCAATTTCAGCACACCCAAATTCTCCCTGATGCAACCGGCTAGGCGACGTGATAAAATGCCTAAGAAAAATGCACTCCACACCCATTCTCCTGCTTTTCTCTCTTCTAGTTCAGTGTCTCCACTTCCTTGCTCCCTTGGATCCTCTGTGAAAGATAGACGGACGCTTGGGGAAGGCTTTGTTAAAACCCAGCCTTGCTACCTGCCATGAACATGAATGAATGAACACCGGGGATGGAGGCTGCAAAGGGGATATTTGCCACTGCATTGGTGCTGGTCACCTGCCTCCTTCTGGCTGTAATAGGAGTCCTGCAGCTTAAAAACCCTGACTGCTGATTTGGAAATTTACCACATGCGGTGATCGATAATAGAAGCTTTCTGGAACAAATAAAAAAAGAGGGGGAGGGGATAGCAAGCTAGTGCTTGGAAACGTGGGTAAATGTTCAGATCCTGAAAACCAGGATGATTAAAGCTCTAACCATTCATCTTCACCTGAGTTGTGTTCCGATGTCCAAATTCTCCATGTCTGCGCCACAGGTAGGGGGACAGAGGCACAGGGAAGGAAAAGAGGCTTGCAAGCTCTCCAGTTCATCTTGGTATCATTTCCTAAAGCGACACAGTGACCAGGTCACCTCTGGTGCTTATTTTGAACCAACCGTTGGCAGAAAAGTGAAGCCTGACCATTCACATAAGCTCTGCCTCCTACAGTCATAGCAGCCCCTTGATCACTCCCCGCAAGATGTCCCTGTGGACATGGGGCCATCCAAACAGCTGAACGAGGGAAGTTTAAAAAAAAAAAAAAATGCAAGACATTCTGTCTGGCAGGAGAAGGCTTTTTTTGTTTGTTTGTCCTGTTAGCCTTTGCAGCAGGGTTGCTTCCCTCACTTGGAGTCTTTCATCCTCTTTGAACACTTTTCTAGAACCCCGGCTTGACTCTGTTAGAGATTTTTTTAGGGTCCATGCAGTGGTTCAGATTTTTGTGGCAGTATGTTAGATGGGACCTAGCTTCATTTATGCTGAGCTCAGGCTGAGTGATGCAATCTGTCCTGTTCAAGGTTGTCAGGGAAGGAAGGAAGGAGGGATGGAAGGTGGGAGGGAGGGAGGGATGGAAGGAGGGAGAAAGGGATGGAGGAGAGATGGAGGGAGGGAAGGGAGGAAGCAGGGAGGGAAGGAAGGAGGAAGAAAGAAGCCACCCGCAGCCACTATCATGTATAACACATTCAGCTTTGGCATACTGGAGGGCATTTACAGTCTGGAATAGTGAGCTCTAAAATTCAGCTGCATGGTTGAAAAGCTTGAGGAACTTTAAAAAAAATACTGATGCCTAAGCCCCATTCCCAGAGAATGCGATTCAGCAGGCCCGGGGTGGAGACGGGCATCAGCACTTTCAGGTCTCCCCTGGAGATGGCCAAGTGCAGCGGGGGTTGCGAATCACTGTCCTAGACGCTCCCTCCCAGCATCCAGGAACAGCTGTTTGGAATCGAATCTTTGGAGAGTGGAGTTTTTCACATTGTGAAAGTGTTGGGAACTTGTGTGGGCGGAGGCAGCTGAAAGCAGAAGAACACCACGAAGGGGTTTGATACCAAACAAGGTGACTAAAAGGTCTTTCACCCCGGCCCGGGGAGGAGGAGCATTGATTTCGCACTGGGGGTTCAGAAAGCAGAATCGTCACCACACTTGGAGAGAGCAGCCCTGGAGCACACCCAGCCTCCTTTACTCTGCCGTTGTGTTTTCTAAGCTTTGTGATCTGTGGTTTGCTTTCCCCCAACTGACCTACCCCCCTAGGAAGGGAGCGCCCTGTGCAGGCAGCTGGTCTCAGTTCTCGGGCCAGGAATACAGGAGAACCTTAAATAACCCTGCAATTGAGCTCTTGGAAAGAAACGCCTGCCTGATGTGAAAATGCTTAATGAGAGGTGAACAATTCGGGAGGACGGGGCTCTGTTCCCAGGCTGACTTGGAGCGCGTGGTGACGGCCGTGTAGGGTCTCCACCTCACTGTGAGCTGTGTTCATTCCTGACTCATCTGTGGCTCACACATGATAGGCACGCGCTGATGTCTGAACAGTTCATCCCGAGGCAAGGATTCTGTTTCTATCTTGGTCTTGCCCTGCAAACTGGGTTTTGGTATTTGAGAGGATTTGCTAACAATGGAATCCTTTTGTGGCTCAGTCTTTTCTTTTCTTGTTTCATTGGTGACGGTTATCTGGCATCTGCTCTAACTCCCCGGCCAGTTATTCGCAAACAAGAGGAGCAGTTCTCCCATCTTAGTCCTCGTACACATAAAAGGGACTCAAGCTTCCCTCTCAGCTTCCCACGGCCTCAGTGTTCTCACCGAGGAGGAGATTCCACTGCTATTCTATTCCGCAGCGTAAGAGCTGGGGTGGGCTTGTTATCGGTGCAGGGCTAGAGAGTTGGCCCAGTTAAAAACCACTTGCGTACTCTGAACGGATGTATTAATAAAAGGAAAGCCACGCTGACCCAAAGTCGTAGTTTATCAACCCATTTCATATAGGATGACACTGTGTCTTCTCCTGCAATGGTTATGTTGTTCATTTTAGTACAATTCAGGACTCTTTGCTTTTGGGTCATACGTGCCCAATTATCTAGGCTCTGGCTATCTTGGACTAATAATGTAATAATAATATGATAATGGAAATCGCTTCCATTTTTGAAGACTTTGTATCAGGCACTGATGTCAGGGCTTTCCTTGCGTTGCATTTAATCTCATATAGCGTCAATGTAGTCAGTATGGCTGTCATCATCCCCACGGTGCAGATGAGGGCATCAAGGCTTAGAACGGCCTTGGGACATCCAGGGCTGGTAGACTTGGGATTCAGATCTACACCATTCTGACTCCAGACCTTACTCCTGCCATTGTGTATTCTGAGATGACAAGGGTGATCTCACCCAGTCACATAGCTTTCAAATCCAGCTGGGCGATGGGCGAGTGTCAATTTTGCATCTTTGACACAGAGCTTCCCTGGGCTTGGGGACAGACTGCCTATCCCCACCACCACCGCCACCGCCCGCAGATTTGTGACGGGCACTTCAGACGCGACCTGACCTGCTCAGAGCGCCAGATCACTCCCTCCCTTCATAAGTGTGTTCCTCCCTCGGTCTCCCCACCTCGGTAAACTGGTCTCCATTTAGTTATGCAGGCCAAGGTGTGGGAGTCACCCTTGACTCTCCTCTTTCTTTCACGGCCCACAGCAAAGCCAATGGGACCACCTACATCCAGACCCCAACCGCCTCTCACCACCCCACTGCCGCGGCCCCGTCTCAGCACGGCCCTCGTGAGTCAGCCTTTGTCACTCCCTTGCTCAAAATCCTTCAGTGCCCTCTTGTCTCATTCAGAGGGCGTCGGGTATTAAGTCATTGCCCCTCAACCGCAAGCCTGTCCTTCTACACCTGACTCTATGTTGCCGGGGCTGGGCCCCTGGAACCCCATGTCTGCTTTGTCGCCTCGCTCCCTGCTGAGCTCAGCCAGGCTAGAGGGGGCAGCGTCTTGCTCTTTCCTGCTGTGTTTCCTGTGGGTTTCCTGTCTGCCTGTAGTTCCTGTGAGGGCACCCCAGTGCCACGGCTTCACCCTGGCAGTGGCGGTTCCTTCCTGCGGCAGCAGGTAAATCCACTTTGTAATTTTTCCCACACTCAGTTTTTCACCAGCCTCATTGTGCCTGTTCAGGGACACCAACACTGGCCACCACTGTCCCCTGTTTGAGACCTGAGTTCCAGCCCTGTGGGATGCTCTTCTGAGCTTCCGCATTTTAATAATCCAACACCTTCCCCTTGTTCCGCCAGCCCTAGGGGTGGTAACAGCTTCCTGCAGTCATTATCTTGAAGACAACGTAGAGTTCTCTTTTTACTCTTTCAGTTACCTTGTTAAGACTTTATTCATAGTAAACAGTTCATTATATTAAATTAGCTCTGTTGAAATACCTGGCATGGCTTCTGTCTTCTGACTGATGTGCTGAGTCAAAGCCAAAGTCCTTAAAATGGCTCGCAAGGTGGTAGGTGATCTGGCTTCCCTGCCGCTTCTCCTGTCCCAGCTCCCTCCGCTGTCTTCTAGCTCCTCCAACTCCTGCTGTCCTGCCAACACCCAGCCCCACTCCTGCCTTGGGATCCCTTTGCCTGAAAACTCTGCCCCACAGTCTTGCCCGGTTTCCCTTTCACCTGCTCGGGTCTCCCTGAAACGTCACCTCTTCAGTGAGACCTTCCCTGACCCCCCTACATAGACCACATCCCCTAGCCCTGGCATTTCCTGTCCTTCTGGATCAGCCTTGTTTCTCCTGTGGCACTTCTTGCCACCTGGGAGTCTGTCCATATACTTGTTTATTTGTTCATTGCCCGTCTCTTCCTAGCTAGAATACAAGCTCCAACAAGGCAGAGACTTTTCCTACTTTAGTGATTGCCACATCCTGGACTTTACAACAGTGTCTGGCTTATAGCAATTGCTTGGTAAGTGTTTGTTGAATAAATAATAAAGGCGAAGTTTTGGACTCTCAGGACTAGGACTTCCCCAGCCCCAGGCCTGATGTCATTGGGGTAATCCTAAAGAGGGTGCTGGCCTCATAGGAAAATGGCTGTGGGTGCTTTCTGCACCCCCATGTGAGGGGAGCAGGATTGACGGAGCCAACCCCACAGTTTGCATGGGTTTGGGGTATACTTTTGAAGAATGAGTAATGTCTTTTCTCCCCTTCCTCCAGATTGCTATTGCTAGATTTGAAAAAAACCTGTTAACAAAATTAAGAAGCTGCTGAGTCTATAGTATCTCAACTTTACCCTCAATTTCCACTCTGAATGGCTTTCGAATTGACAGACGTTGAGGCACTGCCTTATTATTAATAAAATGCTACCCTGAGAGCTTTGTAGCACCTCCTAAGCAGTTATTAGCTCCTATGAGCCTCATTCATAATGAAAGAGCCTGGGAATGTGGGTTATCGGCCTTTCATCGTCATCTGCGTGGGGACAGGGTCTGGAAGGGTGGGTCTGCTGTGTGGATGGCCACACCTCACTTCTAAGATGGGGCTCAGCTCCTTCACCCAGGAGGACTAACAACATTTTTGGATCAGGAAGAGACAAGAGGGGGATTTCTTAATATTAGCAATTATTGGAACCCAGTTTCTTAGGGTTGGAGGCTGAGTCGATCCTAGACCCAGTGCACTCCGGGTCTCACCCTGCCCTGCTGGGTGTGAGTAAGCTCCCGGGGTCACAATGGCAGCTGCTGGGTTCCCGCTACCGAGGTTCAGCTGTTCAGTCTTGTTTGCCTTGGATTTCAGCCACTCGGGTTTCAGAAGGTGCTGAGCTGGCCAATGTTCTTGGCCCCAGAACACAGGTGTGATTGGTGCCATGTTAAATGTTAGTGGCAATTATGGCTGCTGATTTGAGAGGAAGCTGAACACGCTGGCTTTCATCGGGTCAGCTTTGCTTGGCCAAGTGCAACTTTCCACTTAGGAAAATGAGAGCTGAATTCTTGATCCAGACAGACTCTTTCAAGGTGTTGTGTTTCTGCTCTCAGATAACTAAACAAGACAGCCCTGTGAAGTTGGGTGCTATCTGCCCTGTCATTGAACTTGGTGCCCTGTAAAAGGACATTCTTAAACACATAAAACCCCTCATTCCAAGGGTTTAGATTTTGTGTTTTGACTCCAGACTTTTCTTTGTTTAGAGGTACTACAGACCTAGTTTATTGTGCTATATCGTGTTCTCTCTCTGTTGCCCAGGCTGGAGTGCAGGGGCACGATCATAACTCACTGTGGCCTTGAACTTCTGGGCTCAAGTGATCGTCCTACTGTGCCATATTTGAAACTAAAAACCTGAATGATGCTTTACGTTTTAAAATGTAGGGGGAATGTCGGTAGCAAGTAATGAATAACCACCCTCAGAATACCTAGTGCTATGCTAGAGAAACACAAAACCGAAGACTTGGTTACTGTCCTCAGGAAGCTTCCACTGTATTTAGGGAAATAAGAGACACATACACTCGCATATACAATGAAACAAGAATATACATAAGCATTAAAATGTCTTTAGAGACAGAAGTGCTGTAGAAACTCAGAGAAAGAACAGAAGATTGTAGACCTGTGTTTGTGGGGGAAGGCTTCATTGGAATGTGACGTGGCCTTGAGACACAGTGGGATTTACATGGCTCAGCAGAAGGGGAAATGATGGCAAGGCCAGGAGGGCCAGAGCAGGGTTTGGTGGCAAGAATCTGTGCGGTATCTATGGTTTGCTGCGAGTGGATGAGGCCTCTCCCGGGGAGTCATTAGGAGGGAGATGAGCAGATGGGAAGGACAGAGCATTGGAGGACACCCAACCTGGTAGGGTAGACAGGATATGTGCATAGAAAGAGATGAGCCAGACTGTTGTTTGTGCAATTTCAAATATTAAAAGAAGATTCAAAGGAAAAAAAGATAAGGTGTACTTGGCAATGTACCTTAAGAGCCAAATGAAAGGTATAAATAAGGAGTGCATCAGGGCCTCAGCAGGGGAAGGAAACGCCAGGGCAGGTTTGCAGAGGGGCGTTGAAGGGGAATAGGTCTTGGGCAGGGGAGAGGAAGGGACAGGGGCAGGAGGAAGGGGTGCATGCAGACAAAGGGGCCCAAAGGCAAAGCTTGCTCTGGAAGGTCTCTGGCTACTCGGTGAAGGAGTTGGGTATTTGGCCAAGATTGGGTCTAAAGACAAGATGAGAAGGTCTGTAGCAGTCATGCTGGGGAACAGAGTCAAGGAGTGGATGAAGGACAAATATCAGGTTACTGAGCACTTGCCAGGGCCAAGCTGTGTTTGGAAGGTGGAAGGCTCTGGTGGGCTGGGTTGGGTTATGGACCCTTTTCCAGGTATGTTTTATGAGACTGACTTGAAAAGAGGGCCTGGGAGGATGACGTCTTGGTTGCCGATGAAGGTGGCTTTTATACAGCTGTATAAGGACCTGACAGTGCGGGGAGTGGGAGGAGGACCTGCTGGGTTATGAGATGGGTGCAGAGATGGACCCAGTCTGGTGCTGGTGAGGTCCCGGGGAGACCTTGCCAGCCAACATGGCAACAAGCTGTGAGGAAGAAAAATAAGGGAAGCTGAAAGGAATGTATTTAAGAAGAAAGCAGAATATTAAGTGTTTTCTTTGGTACTTCTTTACATAAAGGAAGTTAGGTTAACAGTAGCATGAATAACATGGCGATGACAAGACAACTAACTTAGAAGCTCTTGAGACAAACCATTCTCCAAATATCTTTAGGTATTCTTTGCTTTTTGTCCCATCTCATTTTACTAAACACCCTTTAAGTTGATATTCCGATAGATTTTATGCAGCGTTGAAAGAGCAGGGATTAGACTTAGTTTAGAAACTCAGCTCCCTCATTTCCTCATTGTGAGATCTTTGGCAACTTACCTAACCTCGGTTTTCTCATCTGTAAAATGGGAATAACAATGCATTTCTTATGGAGCTGTTGTGAAGGTAAACATCAGGTTCCAACAAATAGGAGCTACTGTTATTTTAAAATTAGAATTTCAGAGGAGTTTGTGTGTTTCAGTTCAGCTCTGTCCATTCTCCCTGCATGTCTCCTGTCTCTCTCTCATCCCTTACTCACTTAGGAGACGTGTCTGCTCAGATTAGCGTTTGGGAGTATGGAGTGTGGAACCCTGGCAAGCCAGCCTGCATTTTCAACAAGTTGCTAATTATACCACTTTAAGCACAATAAGAGAAGAAGGAATTAACCCCATGAGTTGGAGCCATTTGGCAAGTCCCAACAATCTTCTTAGGCCAGTTGGGATCTTTCTCTCCTGGACTCACACCCGCCTTGATGACGATCTCCTCCCACATCGACTGAGTCAGGGGTCTCTGTGTGCCGAGTGACGTGGCCTTTTGCTGGGAGGGAAGTGGGCAGCACTATTCAGGGACCCAAGAGCGGATGACAGCGATGCTGTGGGAAACAGGAGGAGCTCTACCAACACGATGTCTGTGTCAAAACCACGCGGCCCCTGAGCTGTGCTTCCAAACATAACTCACATCTGTGAAACATATCAGGGAAAATTAAATGAGTCCAAGCAGGAAACGAGTTCAAATATATTTGGAAGATGTTAAAGAAAGGGAAAAAAAATCTCCAAGAAGCCTCATCTCACCTTTCACTTTTTATATAAAACATTTTGCTTCTCTGGTTACATCTTTTCTTTAAGTATATTAACAACACTGTATTCATTTGCCAACTATGATATTTCCTTTTTAGTACTGTATGTGGGGTGAAGTTCAAGTTTCTAGTTCCTTGACAAGTTCTAGTTCCTTGGCAGAGGGCACAGGGGTTTGGCCAAGATTTTGTTTTCTCTAATTTAATTTGTCTAAAGCACAAGTAAAGACTTCAGGGGCTGAGGCCAAGAAGTCAGGCTTCATATTTGCCTAAATCTTTTTGCCTGTGGGTCTCAGATCCTTCTGTCACTAGCAGAGTACTTGAGAGAACACAGGTTTACACTGAAAAATGATCCTAACGTAAACATTTCATTGTGTGAATTTGATAAAGAAACCTACCTTATTTATGTTGTTGCTGATTTCTTTGCTTTTATCACGAACCCTGGAGACTTCCTTACTTTAAGAAGCAACCAAAATGAATATGAAATTTTGTCATATGAAAATACCGTGGCATAAAATTTTGCCATACACAGGCATTGCAAAACTGCCCATTGAGGTATAATTTTGGTGCTTCTGCTCAGGAAGGGGAGGGAAAGGGCTGTTTATTAAAAGTTCCATATAGGCACCTCTTGCTATTTGACCTCGTGCCATCCACATTTTCCCTCTCGGAACTCAGGAGCCAAATTGATTCAGACAAATCCGTCACTCTCCGAAGACTCACTTCTTGTTTTCTGAAACTCAGGACCCAGATAATTTTCTTCCTCTCCAAACCCACTGCCCAAACACTCACTATGAAAGCTCAGGGATCAAATAAATTTTTAGATGAGGGATACTTTCCCCTTCTTCCTGCTTATTAGGAGCCACTCATTTATTGTAGAAAATTAGGAAAGCACAGAAAAGAATAGAGATTACAAAAATGACTCATTATCAGAGATGTAATTCCGAGTGCTAATTTGCTGGTAATGGTTTGTGTCAGCGAGTGAGGAATACATTTCCTTTGTCTCTTTCATTTCCTCTTCACCCTCCCCGACTCACAGACATTCAGAATCCATGGGAATTAAAAAATAATAGTTGGCTGATAGGTCTGCATGTTCGTTTGGATGTCTGGCTGTGTCTGGCCGTCACGCATCGTGTGCACTGAGCTTCTCCTGTTGCCAGCCTTCTGCACTTGAATCTGGCTGAGGCCTCTCAACCGTCTCGTGGTGGCCAGCTTCCTGTTGCTCTTCCCAGGCACTGGACGACAGTCTACTAGGATGGTTTTTCAGGGTGACATTCATAGCCACGGGACCCATGAAAGCGTGTGATCAATCACTGACAGTATCTCATCTCCCTACTGGTAGACAAGGATAAAAACGCCCAGTTGAAATACAGCTGGAAATCTAAGCATCAGGACAGTCAGAAATGAAAGTGATGCAGAACCGACGGCATGCATGGGCTTAAAAAAATACATTTTCCCCCAAGTGCTTAAAAAATAACCACCACTATCTGGTGTCCAACTGAGTGTGTGAGCGAAACAAAGCCAGATGCAGTTGATTAACTCCAAAGCTTCCTTACGCAACACCGCCGTGGCCAGTTTCCCCACTGCACTTATTTTCTCTAAATAGGCTTCCCCAGTCTCATCTGTACTGCTTCTTGGTGATGCAGCCACAAGTGAAGGAGCAGGAGATGGAGAATCTGGTCAAATGGTAGGTAATGCAGCCGTGGTGCAAAGGCAATTCTCAATCTGGTACGTCTGCCTGTTTCCGCCTCTGACCACAAAGGTTCATGCAGTCTGCGACTCCCTCCAAAGCAGCTCTGTTTGCAAACCTTTCTCTCCTCTGGCTTTCTGCAAAATGGCATCCCCTCTGACAGTGGCTCCACTCCTGGCTAGGGTTCAGGCCACCACTGGCTATCTACAAAGCAACGAGAAAACGGCTCCTCCTCTGAGCTGATGAGTCCTCTGGGCAAAAGGGCAGGTAGCGCCCATGTGTAAAGAAGAGGTAGTTTCCTTCAGTTCACTGCAGGCCTGCTCAAGGTGGAAGGAGAACTTGGCTTTAGCTCCTGGGTGTGCCCTTCTGCAGCTTACAGACTGCACAGTCGTATATGTGGCAGCCCCCTTAGGGGAACTGAGCACTTAGCAGAAGATATTCTGGATGAATTTCTGACCATGCACAGACACCTGTCATGCATGGAGCTCTGAGTTCCTGATTACACTTTCACCGTTCCTGTCCACGCAAGGCAGGATATTGGCTTCATAGACAAGCAAACAGAAGCCCAGGGAGAGAAACAGCTTACCTGGAGGCCCATGCAGGCCAGCAATCCTGCCAAGGCCAGAGCTCTGGTCTTTTAACTGGTTCTATAAATCCCTCAGTGGAACTCAACTGAGATTTAATTTAGTTTTTAGGTCTTGGCAAACTGGATGGCGTGTGTTTGTGTAGGCTTGCGCCATTTAAAGGGTTCTTGGAGTTTAGATCTTGCATGTAATTTGCTACATTAGCTTTGGGCAAAAATATTTGCTTTTTGGTCCTTTGTGGTTTCAGTTCCTTGTCAGCATTGACCTGCTATGTTAGAGAGAGCTGTGCTGTGGAATGCAGCAGGGGATGAGAGCTTAGGGGAGAGTAAGTGCAGTAATTCTTATTCCTAATGGCAGCTTTTCAGACTGTGGGACCCTGATTGGTTGGTTGTTTATGTATTTTGGATATTACACGATTGAGATTAGGAAGCTAAAGTGGATCAAAGGAAGCCTTTTAGATTTGGCTTAAGGTTGGGAAAATGTTTTTCTAATACATTAGATTAAGCAAGAGATCACTATGATGTTTTTTGTTCAAAGTGACATTCACACTGTTGTAATTGTCCCAACACTTCAAAGTTTGGCCGTCTTTGGAGGTGAACAGAATCAGGATGGGTTATTTCAACCAAAAAAAAATTGGCTTTCTTCTTGGATTCTCTAGAATGTTACACATTTTAGCACTGGAGAATAGATTACCTAGTAACTAGATCTAATTCCTATATATTCCTTTGGGATGATAAGCAAGAGGTAGATATTATGCCCCTATTTTACAAGAGGGACAGGTGAGGCACAGAAAAGGAAATAACTGGTTAAATCATAAGCTGGACCTCAAAGCAGCACCTGGGCATTCTGGGGATAGCCTATGAGGATAAATCCTGCAGCTATACTAATTTTTAGCCTCTCTCTCTCTCTCCCTCTCTCTCTCTCTCTCTCTCTCTCTCTCTCTCTCTCTCTCTCTGTCTCTCTCTCTCTGTCTAAAGCCAAGGCTAACACTCTTGTTTTGGTAGACTGTGAAATTCCTTTTCCCCTGTTCCTGCACCACTGCCAACCTCTTAGTTGAATTTTCAATCCCAGCATATATGCACTGGAATGACACCATATGGGAAGGATTAGGTTCTAAAGTCAGCATGGAAGGTGAGAATCTATTATAAATACATTTTTTAAAACTTACCCTTAAAAAGTCTTAATTCGCCCATTTTGTGCAGCATACGTAGTTTACAACATTGGTATATACAACAGTATGTGTATAGTTAAGACTATGTAAGCAACATTTAATTTTATAGTGCCATATTGTTAAACATTAACATCTTGGCAAGAGTCTCTGAGAGGGAAGCAGGAACAAATACCGATTTCCGGCAGGATAGATTCACATCTCTCATCTGCTTACTACAGGACATTTGCTCACTGAGTGAAATGGTTGGTAGAATCCCCCACATAACTGGAAAATTTCTTCTCTCTCCTCCTCTCTCTCTTTCTTTCTTTCTTTCTTTCTTTCTTTTTTTTGGAGATTCTGTAGCTGTGTCTAACTAGGTGTTGACAGTATTGGATGCCAGTCCAGACTGCTGCTCAGAGATGATCTCATGGTGCTCTTTGATTCTAGAGG
>CAUYRT010097715.1:0-12741 GCA_963574885.1 Lepilemur ruficaudatus
TACTAAAAATAGAAAGAAATTAATCGGCCAACTAAAAATATATAGAAAATATTAGCCGGGCATGGTGGCGCATGCCTGTAGTCCCAGCTACTCGGGAGGCTGAGGCAGAAGGATTGCTTGAGCCCAGGAGTTTGAGGTTGCTGTGAGTGAGGCTGATGGCATGGCACTCTAGCCTGGGCAAGGGAGTGAGACTCTGTCACAAAAAAAAAAAAAAAAGAAAGAAAGAAAAATAGAAAAAAAAAAAATCAATAAAACCGAAAGTAGGTTCTTTGACAAGATCAAAACAAAACTGATTGATCCTTCAGCTAGACTGATGAAGAAAAAAAAGAAAGAAGACTCAAATTACTAAGTTCAGAAATGAAAATGAAGATAATTTGAAGGGGAGGGAAGAGGAAGAAAAATAATAGAAAAGAAAATGGAGACAACTCTACAAATCTTACAAGTAAAAAAGATTATAGTAGACTACTAGGAACAATTTGTACACCAAGAAATTAAATAACCTAGATGACATGGACAAAGTCCACAAATCACCAAAACTGTTTCAAGAAGAAATAGCAAATCTTAACAACCTGCAACAACTAGAGGATTGAATCAGTAGTCAAAAACTTCCCCAAAAAAGAGCCTGGCATGGTGGCACATGCCTTACATGTCTACTAACAACACCTATCAAGATATAGGTAAAAGGCCAGGTGTGGTGGCTCACACCTGTGATCTTAGCACTTTGGGAGGTTGAGGTAGGGGGATCACTTAAGAATTCAACACCAGCCTGAATAATACATCCAGACCCTGTCTCTATAAAAATTATAAAAACTAGTCAAGTGTGGTGGTAGTAGTTCGAGCTACTTGGGGGAGCTAAATAAGGAGGATTGCTTGAGCCTGGGAGCCTGAGGTTACAGTGAGTTATGATGACAGAGCTTTTGTCCAAGAAAGAAAGCAAGAACCTGTCTCAAAAAAAAAAAAAAAAACTGGATCTACATAAAGAAAGAACATTAGAGAAGAAATCTTTTATTTTTCTGAATCTTAATTGATCTATTAGGTAACTACTGGTTCAAAATAATAACAAGAATGTATTTGGTGGTTATAACTTACAGATAAGCGAAGTGAATCACAGAAACATTATAAGGGATGGGAGGAAGAAACTTGGTATCCTGTTATAAAGTGCCTGTACAACCAGGAAGGAATACAATGCTATTTGAATATAGACTTAGATCATTTGTAAATGAATACTGCAAACCACAGGGCAACCATTATAAAATTTTTTAAAATTCATATACAGGCGGGGTGCCATGACTCACGCCTATAATCCTAGCATTCTGGGAGGCCAAGGCAGGAGGATTGCTTGAGCTCAGGAGTTAGAGACTAGCCTGAGCAAGAGGGAGACCCTGTCTCTACTATAAATAGAAATAAATTAGCCAGGCCGGGCGCGGTGGCTCACACCTGTAATCCTAGCACTCTGGGAGGCCGAGGCGGGCGGATTGCTCAAGGTCAGGAGTTCGAAACCAGCCTGAGCAAGAGCAAGACCCCGTCTCTACTAATAACAGAAAGAAATTAATTGGCCAACTAAAATATATATAGAAAAAATTAGCTGGGCATGGTGGCGCATGCCTGTAGTCCCAGCTACTCGGGAGGCTGAGGCAGAAGGTTGCTTCAGCCCAGGAATTTGAGGTTGCTGTGAGCTAGGTTGATGCCATGGCACTCTAGCCCGGGTAACAAAGTGAGAAGAAAGGGAGGGAGGGAGGGAGGGAGGGAGGGAGGAAGGAAGGAAGGAAGGAAGGACGGAAGGAAGAAAGAAATTAACCAAACAACTAAAAATGGAAAAAATTAGCTGGGCATGGTGGTGCATGCGTGTAGTCCCATCTACTCGGGGGGCTGAGGCAGAAGGATCGCTTGAGGCCATGAGTTTGAAGTTGCTGTGAGCGAGGCTGACACCACGGCACTCTAGCCCGGGTGACAGAGTGAGACTCTGTCTGAAAAAAAAACCAAAAATCATTCGGGTGCAGATGTCTTTTTTTTTTTTTTTTTTTTGTGACAGAGTCTAACTCTGTTGCTTGGGCTAGAGTGCCGTGGTGTCAGCCTAGCTCACAGCAACCTCAAACTCCTGGGCTCAAGTGATCCTCCTGCCTTGGCCTCCTGAGTAGTTGGGACTACAGACACATGCCATGACACCTGGCTAGTTTTTGTATTTTTTGTTGAGACAGGGTCTCACTATATTGTGCAGGCTGGTCTCAAATTGCTGACCTTAAGCAGTCCTCCCACCTCAGCTTCCCGTAGTGCTAGGGTTACAGGCTTGAGCCACTGCACCTGGCCTTGTTTAACATTTTGATAGATGGTTGCTGGTTTGTCCTTGGCCTGCCTATCCAGGCAGGCTGAGGGTTTTGCTGGTTTATGCTCAGGAGGGTGTGTCAGGCCCTCATGCTCCAGCTTTGCCATTAGGGCAGACTCTTAGTCTCTGTGGATATCAGAAGACAAACAGGTTTGCCCCCATAAGTGGGACCTTGATTGTGGTAGAGAGGCTGTTCATATAATCAACTTCCACAGCTTCTTGCAGGAGCCAAAGTGAATGAATTAACCAAGCATCGCCAGACTGCCCTCCATCTCGCTGCTCAGCAGGACCTGCCTACCATCTGCTCAGTCCTCCTGGAGAATGGAGTGGACTTTGCTGCTGTGGATGAGAATGGAAATAATGGTAATTTCTAGTCATTCCTCTGTGTTCAGTGCTGGGTGCCTCAAGCAGTCCCCTCATTCTAGGTGGAGGTGCACTGCGTCCTTGGGTCTGTTCCCCCCTTAGGGGAGGTTGGCTTTTACAGGAGCAGAGCTATGGCAGGAAGTGCTCTGGGCAGGGCATCCGACCTGCTACTCATCAGGCCTGGGCAGCCTCCCCATCTGATTGGTAGCCCTGGAAACCTAAAGTGGCTTCTTGGGAAACTATTCAATCTCACCTTTAGATACCTGCTGAAACAGAAGGCAGAGGCTCATGAGATCGCATTTGTGACTCCTTGTTGGGGGCGGTGAAGACTGGAAGGGATGGCTCCATTTACAGGGAGGTTTGCGGGGGTGAGGAGGAGTTGAGATTTTTCTGTGTGTGTCCCCGGGCTTGCACAATAAGAGGATTTACTCCTCAGCTCTTCATCTTGCTGTCATGCATGGTCGGCTCAACAACATCCGGGTTCTCCTGACAGAGTGCACAGTGGACGCTGAAGCTTTTAATCTGAGGTGAGTGTGTGTGTCAAAGCAGGGACCAGGGCTCCATGGCACCTGGCCTGCCACTTAGAGCTAGTGGAGCCTCCCATCGTCCCTCAGGTGTACACTGCAGAGCTGGCTGCTGGGGCACTGGAACAGTTTTTGGTTCCCTGGCATTTTTGTTTTTATAAAAACTCCTTTTTAGGTTGGGCATGGTGGCTCCCACCTGTAATCCTAGCACCTTGGGAGGCCAAGGGGGAAGACTGCTTGAGGCCAGGGGTTTGAGATCAGCCTGAGCAAGAATGAGACCCTGTCTCTATAAAAAACAGAAAAATTAGCTGGGCATGGTGGCAGGTGCCTATAGTCCCAGGTACTCGGGAGGCTGAGGCAGGAGGATCGCTCGGGATTGCTTGAGCTCAGGAGTTGGAGGTTGCTGTGAGCTATGATGACACTACTGCAGTCTAGTCTGGGCAACAGAGTGAGACCTTGTCTCAAAACAAAAACCCAAAAAGCTACTTTTTAGAAAAACTTTTGTGACCTGTTATGTATTTTTTAGGATATCCAGGATTGCAGAGTTCAGAAAATTCCATTTCTTTTGCGTATGATGCCTTGGTAGGTACATAGCTAACTCTTCCAACTTCCTTTATCAGAGGTCAATCACCACTGCATATTTTGGGACAGTATGGCAAAGAGAATGCAGCGGCCATCTTTGATCTCTTCTTAGAGTGCATGCCCGAGTATCCTCTAGATAAACCAGATGCAGAAGGCAACACAGGTATGTAATAAGGTGTTTGTATGTCCTATCTCTTACACACCTTGCTTCCTGGAAAAACAAAAGCCCAGGCACTCATGTCATTATCTGAGGGTAGTCAGCCCAAGGCATTTTGGCTGGGCTCTCTTGACCATCTGCCACAAATCCTCATAGTGTAATTTTGAGTGTCATTTAGCGATAATCACATCTGAAGTATATCTAGTGCTTCAAAGTCATATCCATGTCCAAACAGTCTGTCTACCTGTTTTTATTTCCCTTTTGTCTTGCCAACTATGGCCCTACCCAAGCTCCTAAATTCCAGCAGAGAGATAAAATATAAGCACCTCACAGGCTTCAGAAGGAGGAAATGTGCCACAGTATGTGTTGACATGCTTTGAAAAAGTGGCAAATTCTATACAGACACATGGGACACCCTCTTATCAAGAGGATTAATAAATAGCCCTCTCCTGTGGTTTGCTGTAGCTACCCACTATACCGTGTTCATTTGTGTAGCTTTCATAGCTTTTTGACGTATTCTTGCATTCATTTTCTTGTTGAATTCTCACAGCAATCCCATAAGGTATGCAGAGTGCATAGATGTAGCCCCATTTTTCAGGTAAGGAAACAAAGACTCAAGAAAAACCAGAATGAAAACCAGCTCTCTCACCCCAGCGCAGAGCTCTCCGAGCACCTTCGCTGCTGCGGCATTCCCATTCACGCACCCCGATGCCGGAGAGCTTCTGTGGCCTTTGGCAGAAATGCAGTCACCACGGGGTACTCTGAACCTTAGCGTGGGAACAAATATTTTGTCACCAGTTCTTAGCCTTGGGAAGAGGTCTTGGCCTTAATAGATGAATGTGTTTTTTTAAGCTGACAGTGATGGGTCTGAGTTTCAGAGCAGTCAGGCCCTGGGGCTGAGCTGCTGGCCCCACCATATACTCACCGGGGCTCATTGCCAGGAGCAGGTGAGCAGGCAGGCACGGAGGGGCTTCGTGTCCAGGCTTCTGATGTACAGAGACCTGGGTTCATGTGCCTAGCTCTGTCCTATCCTAGCATGGTGACTAGGTAAATTTTCTGCCCTCTCTATGCCTGTTTCTTTATTCAATAATGAAGATAATAACCCTCATCTTATTGGATCATTGTGAGAGTCAAATGAAAGAATTTAAGTAAATTGGTAAAGAAAAGTGAAGAGGAGCTTCTGTTAGCTGTAATTGTTGGTGGGGAAGGCCAGCAGGATGGCCTGGCCAGAGCCTGGGTTCCACTGGGTCTGCCCCTGCAGAGAGGAGAGGCTCCACGGGACAGAAGAACTTTCTGGAGTATATTCCCCACACTGGTATTTTTTTCCTCCATGTGTATACAACGCACAGGTCTTTAGACGCAGTTACGTTGTGTGAAAAGATCTTTGTCCTTTGTGGTAGACCATTGTTTCATGCCAGAGGAAGGCAGTTGAGACAACAGTATGTTTTCCTTCAGTGCTGGATCCCTACCTACCTATATTACCTCACTTCTCTTGTAGCCAAAGCCCTACATGAGGAAGACTGTGTCTCTGGAACTGTAGCCACTCTAGAATCCTCGGCTTGTGGCCAGATCCTTTATTGGAAGGGGCTGCCGATCCTCCCTGGAGGTCTTATCTGGGGCCCTGTGTGTCTGTGGGAACTTTCCACACAAATGTCCTGTCCGCAGTCTGTCCAGCCCTTGGCTGTCCTCTGCTCACCTGCTGGCAGCACCAGGCTGGGGCCAGGTGGGAAGTAGCCCTACCTGTGTTTTTGTTTTCCAGTGCTGCTCTTAGCCTACATGAAAGGGAATGCCAACTTGTGCCGCGCCATCGTCCGATCGGGGGCTCGCCTTGGGGTGAATAATAACCAAGGCATCAACATTTTCAACTACCAGGTTGCCACCAAGCAACTTCTATTTAGACTGTTAGGTGAGTGGCCTACTTTTTGCTCTTTCAATGCAAGCATTGTTACAGTGTGGATTATCTAGATGTATTTGTGATCTTTAAATCTTATGATGACTTACGGTACTGTCTGAACCAGTAGTTTCCAAGCACCATACAGGACTGTTTCTGTGAATGGTGTGAAGGGCCTTGGAGCAGTGTTGGGAGGGTCACTGTCAGCAGTCTCTTTTCACAATGCCCCGCCGTGGAGCCCCTGTCAGATTCCAACTTGTCCTGAACCTTCCCACAAATCCACAAGCTCCAGGCAAGTCACCTTCCCGTCTCCTGGCTGTTAGGCTGATTCAGGTTCCCCATAGTCTTCAAAATGGCCTTCCCCACTGACTCTTCCTTCTCCGTGTTCCTTTTGTGGAGAGAAGCGCTTCACTCTTCATAATTTCACGTTCGTGAGTGTATTCTTCCCCACTGAGGTCGTGGAAAGAGTGCGAATGCCTTGAGTGCCTGAGTGTGCCTGTGCTGTGTCATCACCCACGGTGGAGGCGGACAGGCAGAGAAACAAGCTCAAGAATACTTGGCAGCCACGTGATCTCGGTGTAGGCAGCTTGCGCAAGGTCACAAGCTGGTTTGTGGCGTCTAGTCTAATTTTCCCTATGCCATGCACTTGTGTGGCTTTTCTATTTAATGTTTTTTCTTTTTTATAATTTTTTCAACACATAATGAGGTTTAAGGTCAGCCTTGTAAGAGCTCAGCACTGGAGCCCGCACGGTGCTGGTGTGAAGGTGCTCGGAAGCGACTGATGCACGTGCTGCTCCCTCCCCGTGGGCTCGGTCTGCTTCTCCATGTGGAGCCGTCGGAACAGTGCCCGGCAGAGTCAGAGTTCAGTAAATAAATCCTGGTGACTGTTCTTGTCTACGCTGATAACTCCCAACCTAAATGTGAAGACTGAACTCTATAAAAAAGAGCTCTGGTTCTTTCCTGTAGGTCTGTTCGCTGCCAGTGGTCTCACCACGGACTCAGCCGCTCCATCCAGAAGCCTTTGTCTCATTCCTGCTCCCTGCTGCCTTCTCCTATCCCACACGTCTGTTCAGTCACCACATCTGGCAGATTCTGCTTCCTCAGTGTCCCTTGTCTTGGTCCATCCTCTGTGTTGCCCTGACCATTTGGCCCCGGCCAGCATTTCTAGCTATGTGGTCTCTGCTCCCTCCCCTCCCATCCCTTACCCTACTCAGCCCTCCCCGACGGCATGTATTTCCCCCACAGACACTGCGCTTGCTCATGACCTTAACACTATTTCCTTTCCCCCCAGTCTGTCTGGCAAATACTGATTCTCCACGGTCCAGTCTGTGAAGCTTTTCCTGAGCCAGTTAGAATATATTGCTCCTTCATCCTTCATGTCACACTGCAGCATGTTGCTGCATTGACTGGTCTGTTTCCCTGCTCCTTCTAAGCTCCGAGTTATGCCTGGCACAGTCACTGTTTGACAGGAACTAGTCTTATCCTGTGTGTCTTACAGATATGCTGTCTAAGGAGCCTCCGTGGTGTGACGGCTCCAACTGCTACGAGTGCACTGCCAAGTTTGGAGTCACAACTCGCAAACATCACTGGTAAGAGCCCCATCAGCACTTGCCAGAGGAGTGAGGGGACTTCTGCTCATATTATTGCTTCTCCCCTTTTCCACGATAAGCCATGAGCCTGCCAGGGCCCTGCAGTCTTCTGGGCAAACCTGGACCAAACGGAGGGGTGAAATGACAGGACTGAGCACACCCAGGTCCGGGGAAGCCCGTTAGGCCTTGTGTCATCCTCCCTGGGTCTCCAGCTTGCAGCAAAGCTGAGACGAGTTCCTGCCCTCAGTGTGCCTGAGTGTAGGCTGCTCTGCCAAGAACCAAGGAGCTGTTCCCGTTAAAGCAAGACAGTTCTTTTGCTAGTGCTGAGCTGCTCTTGATCTTTTAAAAAGAAAAGGCCTTCTTCAGTATCACTTTAACTTAATTATTGGCTAGAATTTTGTTTTAATGGACTAAAAACTATACATGAATTATTGTAACTTGGCTGGCTGGTGGCAGAGTTGACCATAGAGTACTAGTCACAGGCTGGCCTTGCCGGCCAAGGGCACTATTGTGGCTGTACCCACGTGCCAGGAAGCCACCTGCTCTTTAGTATTCCTCTCATTCTTCCTTTCTTTGCTTCCACAGTCGTCACTGCGGACGTCTTCTTTGCCATAAATGCTCGACCAAGGAGATTCCTATTATAAAGTTTGATCTGAACAAGCCTGTGCGAGTTTGCAACATTTGCTTTGATGTACTGACTCTGGGTGGGGTCTCTTAGTGAGCCCCCAGGAGGGTCCAGGCCACGTCCCCAGTCACCTGCCCAGCAGCTGCTCTGCTCACCAGCCTGCCCCCACCCAGAGCAGGAGCTGGCGGTCGTCTTCCTGCAGCAATAGACTGGAACAATTAAGGACCATGATGTGATAGATCCCATTTCAAATGATTCCGTATGATCGTGTGTGTCAGACTGTGATCGATTTCACTAGATGTTTCACTAATTGGAACAGGCCATTTAGCCGAAGTGGTAAATGTGATTAGGAATTAGACCCCGTTCTGCTAACAACATACAAGGACACTTTGAGAACCATTTCCCTCCCGGTAGTTTAGTGTCCGTCTCAGAGCATTCACGGAGTCTTCCTGCCTGGGCTGACTCACGAAGCAGAGCCTCACAGAGTGGGAAGCTGGCTGCTTAACGAGAGCTGGCTTTCCTCTAGGGGAAGTGGCTGTGTACTTTTCTGCACAGTGTTTTCATAAAGATAATAAGATCCTCTTGCCCTGAAGTCTTTTTTTTTTTTTTTTAAGCTAAGCTGTATTTTTAGTGAGCTACCCCTTTTAAAAAGGTGAAATCTTTCTAAACAGGGTTCAAAGATGAGAGCTGAAAAATCGTGGCCTTAACAACTGAAAGCTTTACCAGTGTTCATGCTATTGAGGCGTCAGGAGTGCAGTTGGGCAGCTTGACACCTCCTAGCAGCCGTCTCATTCTCTCGTCTCGCTGCGTCCTGTCTGTAGAGTCCTCAGTCACTCTGCCACTAGAGAGTGGTGGAGAAAATGCACTTTTATTGTGCTGCACTTTTTATATAGCTGCATTATTGGTGATTCCAATTTAAAAATCCATATTCAAAAATACCCTCACACATCCTTGCATCAGTGATTCTAATGATCAGCTATGAGTGGACCTCAGCTCACACTCACCTTAAAAAGGAAAAACTACAGAATGTCTTTTAGAGCAAGCGAGTCATACAGGCCATCTGATAAGGGGGATCAGTAAGGCTTCAGCCCCCGGGCCTCTCCAGCCTCAGGACGGCAGGTCCTATCTCCTTGACACGAATGCTTCTTGCTGAAACCTTTTCCTAGTCATGCTGTGAGTGCCCTTGGCCCCATTTCTGTGTAGCTCGCCCTACCCCATAGGGGCCAGTAGCCGAAGGCCCTGGCCAAGCGAGTGCAGCCCCGTCCTGGAAGGCTCTGGCTTGTGTGCTGAATGAAGCCACCAGAACTCATGGGGCCTTAGTCGCTGCTAGTACACATACTAACCTTGAGGTGTTAAACTTCTTTTCTTTTTGAAGGTTTGGCCAGTTTTTTTAAAATGCACATTTAAAGAGAAACTTTTACCACTGCTTTTTAAAAAACAACTAACTCTGAGATGAACAATATGTGTTACACAGTTATACTCAGAGATTAACAATCTCAATCATAACATACTGATTTTTCCAAACATTTTAATAACCACTACATTTTTGCATTAATGAAATATGGATATATGTGTAAAAGGGACTAAATATTTTTTTTTGCAACATCCTGTTTTTTTGTTTGTTTGTTTCTTTTTTGGATAGTGGTATGTCCTCTCTGTTGCTGTAGATTTATACATTCTACTGCCTACATATGTGTGTAAAATGAGCTGAGAAACCGGAGTGCTACTTTTTTAAAAAATATTTCTGTGGTTTATAAGATATATATGCTTCTATGTTAATATGAGCTCGTGCACAACGTTTAAGAGAAAAACTTAATTGGAAGAGTTCCCCTGTCCCCTAGTCTATGACATATTTCATATAGAATTTTTATAGAAAATTCCAACTAGTCTTGGCAAACATTTGGCCATGTGAGGCATGTGGTCAGTTCCCATTTTCTATTGCCTGAAAAGGGCCACAAGGAAGCAGGGCTTAGGTAGCTTGATTCTTTCATTAGAAAGTAAGATAATCATGGTCCAGAAAGGAATTGAGGTGGTTGGTACATCGATACTTGTTCTTCCAACGTTCATAGTGGAGAGAGGAGGCTGGGAATTCAATCAGGGATGAGGCTGATTGTTCTGCCCTTGCCTACCGTGCCAATTTCAATCACAGTCTTTCCTGTAACTGCTCTTAAAATCTTAAGATCATGTTTAAAGTATGTTTATTCAAGCTTCTGTGTCTTCACAAGAGTCCAGGGATAACAGTGGTACTGACCAGCCACAGATTGGGGGTACATTTTTTTAGTTCTATGTTGGCTTCAGGGTGCATTCATATAGATATAGAAAAAGCATCTTTCCAGTCTTAGGAAATCTCCCTGACCACGCTGATGTTCACTGGGCCGTGCTCAAGAGGTTCTTTGAGCAGTAGCTGCCCTAGTAGGACTCCACCACACACTGCCCTGGCCAGGGCGAGGCATGCTCTGAGTCCCTTTTGTGCTGTCCATGCTGTCAAGACTTGACTGCAAAACTGCCTAGCTGTTCTCGTTAAATTTTAATCTATAGTATAAGTACAAGTAGGAAAAACTTAATTTTATTCATTCAGAAAGTTGCCAATTGTGAATGAGTAGAGCAGGAGGAATAAACTTTAGTGAAACATAATCTGCTGCATCAGTCAACCTCGTTATGCTGAATTAGCTTTTTAACTGCCTCTTTGTCATCACCAGATGTATACAGTGTATTCTCAACAGTCTTCTGTTTTGCTTTTAAGACGAAGGTACAGACCATGGGCTATATATATTATAAATTGAATGGCTTAAACTAATTTGCTATGATCCTCTAACACAGAAATTTCCCACAAACTTAAGTGCCTACACTTAGGACTTTTTAACTTTCAGTTGTCTCTTTAGAGGTGTCTCACTGAATGATGTATTAGAACATGTGTTCCACTGAGAGTTGTGTGCCCCTGCACTGTCGACCCTAATTACAAATTTAGTCGAGGCTGGATTAGATTGCTCAGTTCACCTGCCACATTCTCTCCACGGAGCGGGGTCCACGTGACCTTTAGTTCTCTACCTCAGAGCCCTGAGTCATTTCTGACCACCCTGTTCAGCTTCCTCAGTCTTCTCCCTGAGTGGGCCCCTGCGTGGAGCTCAGTGTGCATTGGTTTCACCACTCTGCCCAATTCATGCCCCAGCCTGTTGCATCGAACCGTTAGGGCACTAATCCTGTCTACAGGCATGGAGAGGAGGGAAAGTCTGGGGAGATGGGAGAGCCTTGAACTTCATCTAAGTTTCCTTTATCCGGAGAAAAGGAACACTTCTGAACTATGTAATTTTTAGACCTGAAAGGCAAACTAACTTCCCAAGTGACAGCAGCATGAACAAGTAAATGTAATGCTTTCATGACAGACACACTTGCTTCCCTCAGGACAAGCCCCTGATGAACTACCTGAAGCACCAAAGCTTCCCACTCCCAGCAGGGGGAGGAGGCGCGGAGGGGAAGCAGCTTGCCAAGGGGATTTGGAAGCCACATTCTCACTTTGTGGAAGTTACTTAGTGAAGAGCTAACAGTCTGACAAGACATCAACTAAACACTTAAAATTTCCAGAAGTTATAGATGCCTTAAAGACTTTCTTTGGAAGATCATTACCTGTACAGTTCCTTTTTTGTGTGGCATAAATAATATATTAACCTGTTACAACTGATAACATTGGTTTTTTGCAGCTAGGGAGTCTTGAGTTGGGACTGCTCAACTTAACGACTTGCCCTTTCTTGGCAGATGTGTGAGTTGGCTGTTACCAGGACGTTCCTGTGTGACACCAAGGGGAAGGGCAGTAGCTGGGCAGAAACTGCAGGCACACATTTGGGTTGATCACCTTGGCTTCCAAACCATTTGCGGTGGTGCTCAGTGTGGGGTGATGGCATCATATAGGACCATGGCGCTTATCAGCATTGTTTCTTTGGAGTCCGTGTAATGGAATGTATTTTTCAAATACTGATACTTGCATTTTCTGTAACAGTTCCTTATAATAAAATAAAGTTGTGCATTTAAAGTGGAAACTTTAATAAGACATTTGTAGTTACTTCTTCTAATGCAGAGGTACCAGTAAGCATTAAAAACAAACAAATTAAAAAACTGGCATGTGAATGAATTTCTTTAATAGCTACTCTCTAGGAAAGTTTGAATTCCAACATGTTTCAGAAATACACTGTTGACAGCAGTCAAAAAGTGGCTATTTTAGGCAAACTGAGTAGCTACCTGAACTTACTGTGCTCTTCGCAACGTGTGATCACAGATGCACCAGCTCAGTCGCCTGGCCCCACGCAAGTTCTCCAGAGGAGCCTGGAATTCCCTCCCTGACTCCATTTTTCAGGAGCAACTCAAGAGGATCCCCCCTTCCTGCTGGCCGAGGTTTGAAGAGAGGACTGGCACTGTGGGCTTTAGGGAATACTACAGAAAGTTTATGGTCTTGCAAATTAAAATCCAGTGATCCATAAAGTCCCTGTACAAATCATACAAATCTAGCAGCTCCCTTGGCCTACACACTTCCTTGAACTGACATACCCTCTTTCTTTTTTTTTTTTTTTTTTTTTTGAGACAGAGTCTCACTCTGTTGCCCAGGCTAGAGTGCCGTGGCGTCAGCCTAGCTCACAGCAACCTCAAACTCCTGGGCTCAAGCAATCCTTCTGCCTCAGCCTCCCGAGTAGCTGGG
>CAUYRT010097717.1:0-38695 GCA_963574885.1 Lepilemur ruficaudatus
GGCAGACTGGAATCCGGCTCCTGCCCCGGCCCCCATCTTCACAAGATCACTAGGAACCTCCCTGTGCTTCGTACTCAAGCCGGCGGACGCGTCTCAGTCCTTGTCTGTCTTGTCCGCTTGGCAGCCCGGATACTTCCAGCTGCCTTCTCCTCCTTGAAGCACCCTCTTGTCATGGATTCCGTGACCCCGCTCCATCCGCTTCTCCCTGGTCTTCTTCCTGAGCCTCCTGTCTTCTGCCCGGACCTCGTCTGTCGGCATCTGCGGAGTTCTGGGCGAGGCCTCTTCACACTCATTCCCTGGGCGCTCCAGGTAACATTCACGAGCTGCTTGGTCCCAGAATTGAGTCCATCCCAGCCGCCCACCTTCCTGATAGCTCCCTGTGACCACCTCCTTAAGCTCCCTAAGTACAATATGACGCATCCTCCTCTCAACCCCGCCTCCGCCAGCTGTGAGGATGACCAGGTGCCCCTGTCATCCCTCTCCTCCCTCTTCCCAAGTGCTGGCCGTCCCGCCCCTTGAATCAGTGCCCTTCTCTCGCTGGCTAGGTGACCATTACATCGCAACGGGGTCTCGGCAGCTGCCTCCTGGCTGGTCTCCTCCCCACCACTCCTTCCTCTCTCCTGTCCACCTCCTGGCGTGCAGTCAAGGAACTTTCAAAATCTCAACTCTGATCTTGTCATGGCTTTACTGGACACCCACCAGTGGTTCCCTGTTGCTCTTATAACAAGCTTCAGAGTTTTTTACATGGCTTACGACCTTGTATAATCTCACCCTAGCATTGTCTCTCCCCAGTCCCCACCCCACCTCCTCAAACACACACACACACACACACACACACACGTGTGTGTGGCACGTGCTGTACATGTTTTATCCCCCCAGATACTCTTCTGACCTGTACACATGCTGTTTTACTTTCCACCACCGGCGTATCAGACTAGGACGTCCAGCGCCAGGCCGAGCGAGATGCTGAGAGTGGGCTCCCTTGTCTCATCCTTGTCCTATCCAGCTCTTACAGGAAAGGCGTCAGCTTTTCCCCGTCCAGCAGAATGTTAGCGGTGGGTTTGTCATACGTGGCCTTTACCATGTTGGGGTATGCTCCTTATATGCCTAATTTGTTGAGAGTTTTTATCACGGAGGAATGTTGGATTTTATCATATGCTTCTTCTGAATCTGTTGAGATGATCGTATGGCTTTTGTCCTTCATCCTTACACGATGCGTCCCAATTATCGATCTGCACGTGTTGAGCTACACTTGCATCCCTGGGATGATCAAGTCCACTTGATCATGGTGTAGTATCTTTTTGATGTGCTGTTGAATTCGGTTTGCTAGTATTTTGTTGAGGATTTTTGCATCTGTGTTCCTGAGGGATATTGATCTGTAGTTTTATTTTTTTTGTTGTTGTATCCTTGCCTGGTTTTGGTGTCAGGGTATAATGCCAGCCCCATGAGTTAGGACGAATTCCCTCCTCTTAAATTTTTTGTAATAGTTTGAGAAGAGTTGGTGTTAGTTCTTTGTAAGTTTCACAGACTTCAGCAGTAAAGCCATCCAGTCCTGGGATTTTTTTCTCAGCTGGGAGATATTTCATCACGGATTCAATCTTGTTACTTGTTACTGGTCTGTTCAGATTTTGTGTTTCTTCCTGTTTTAATCTTCTTCAATTCTGCATTTAGAATTGTCAGATCCTCTTGCTGAACTGAATTGATCCCTTTGTTATCGTATCATGACCTTCTTTGCTCCTCCCTTCTAGTTAAAGGACTTCCGTCTCCAAGGCGCTGGTCCCCGACCAGGAGCTGAACCCAGGCCGCGTGCTGAACGATGAATCCTGCCGTCAGACTACAGGCGGAGCGGCCTCCACTGCGCACCCACAGCAGGCGGTCTGCGCACGCAACGGCTTTTAGGTTGTTTTACGTCTGATACCTGCTTTGTAAAGAGTCTCACCAAGGAGTGTCTAAGGCCATGTTCTTTTTGAATCTTTTCATAGTCACCAAAGAGACAGCTGTGTAAGACAAAAGCTCTCTACAGAGTTTTCTTTTAAATATGGCCGATGTATTCACTCCATAAGTGAACTAGCACACTTACTATTTTTTCCTGTGAATCCAATTTGGGGAAGAGAAAAAGATAAAGACTCTAACCCTCGTTCAACGTGGACACCACTGACGGGGATCAGGAGAAGTGACTTGGTAGAAAGAATCCCCCCTTTCTCTGCCAGCTTTTTGTCAGTTACCTCAAGACCCCATCCACAGGCTCCAGAACAGAGAGATTTGTTACCCTGCCCACGGCACTAAAACTGCAGGGAGCTTACATTTTCCCCCTGAAGTTCTGATAATTTGAGCGTATAAAACAAACTGATAATGGCTGGATTAACAGGGGGAAAAGACACACCAATTTTATTACGTGCATGTGTGTGTGGGAGTCACACAAATAGGAGACACCCCACTTCCCAAGGTCTCCAGGACTCGTGAGGCACCTCCTTGCTAGGACTATGCAAACTGTGTGCTCTGGCTGTGTCCTGATGGCATGTTACACACGGCTATATCTGGTTAAGGACGATTAAATATACTGTGTATACGATCGCATACAATCGGACCTCGAAGGCGTGTTAATGGCCGTCCTGCCTTCTTCCTTTGCACTTACTTGCTCTCGTTTTTTAGCTGCAATAATCCCCTTCAATTGTTGGATGCTTACAGTGAGTCGGGCTCCCTACTAAGCACTAAGCACGCATCATCTTAGTTAATCCTCACTCGAACCCTGTCGTGTCGCAGTTACCGTCCTCAGTTAGCCGACAAGGAAACCGAGGCTGGAGGAGCAACACAGCCAGTGAGCGACACAGCCACGACGCAACCCAGGCCCCCGCGATGACAGAGCCCGCGCACTTGAGCGGTGCGTCGTATTCAGCGATGTTCCGGCACGGGGTTTACAGACGGCTCTCGGAGGGAAAGAAAGGGCAGTCTGCAGCCTTTGCCGACGCCCGTGATGTGATACTCCCAGCGTGGTCAACGTCAAGCTAACCAAGTGATTTCACGGAGGTGCACACAGCCAGTGGACCTGCCACCCCACTGGTGACCCTGCCCCTTACTCAGAGCTGGACCCCGTGCTACGCCCTGAGGATACAAAGAGAAATGGCCCCACGTGCAGGGCCTTACAGGCTCGTAGTCCAGGGGATCAGGAGGCTTCAACCTCCGTCGGGTCTACTGTGTTCTTATGAAAAACGTGCCCTGGTGTGTCAGCCTGCCCTGGTCCTTCTCCTGTGCCCATGAGCTGCCTGGCCACCCCCGGACTCCCGAGTGCTCATAAGAATCCACGAGACATACGTAATCACGTATGGGCTCTGCCTAGAAGCCAGGGTTCAAAGAAGCCAGGACAGAGGAAACAGTTCATGAATGTTCAAGGAAACATACCCTCCACTCCAGAGAAGCAGTCTGAGGACACCGTCTCTCCTGTGAACGGAGGATACGGAACGCATTGCGGAAAAGCCAGGGAGCAGCCCCACCCCTCGCATCTGTTCCCTGAGCCAGACGTGGCTTATGACACAAGGTGCAAACGTGGCCGACGGCAGAGCTGGCCACTGGCCGTCTGGGGCACGAGTCCTGATGAAGAGTGTCAGCACATTCTACATAAAGACTAGCCCTGGCCTTCAAATGGACCATGTAACACCAAGCGCAGCGGCAACCCGGTGGTCCCAGCTGCTCGGGAGGTTGAGAACCACTTGAGCCCAGGAGTTCAAGACCAGCCGAGGCAACATAGTGAGATCCCATCTTTTTAAAAAAACAAAAAAATGAACCGTTTCATATAGAACATTTTATCAAATTATAAGAAAAGCATTAAAAAATAGGAAAGGGGCGGTTTCTCAGTAAGTGGTGTTGTGACATTCCTTAGCAGTTTGGAGAAAAAAGCGTTCATTTGTGCCTTATCTCTCGCACTAAAACAAATTCCTGATGGGTTAAAACATTTCTTTAAAAAGGCAAATACAGGCCGGGCGCGGTGGCTCACACCTGTGATCCTAGCACTCTGGGAGGCCGAGGCAGGCAGATCGCTCAAGGTCAGGAGTTTGAGACCAGCCTGAGCAAGAGCGAGACCTCATCTCTACTAAAAATAGAAAGAAATTAATTGGACAACTAAAGATACATAGAAAAAATTAGCTGGGCATGGTGGCGCATGCCTGTAGTCCCAGCTACCCTGGAGGCTGAGGCAGGAGGATCGCTTGAGCCCAGGAGTTTGAGGTTGCTGTGAGCTAGGCTGACACCAGAGCACTCACTGTAGCCTGGGCAACAGACTGAGACTCTGTCTAAAAAAAAAAAAAAAAAAAAAAGTCAAATACAAAAACTAGAGCAAATATAATTAAATGTTTATTGAACTTTTGAAGAGAAAGGACTATTTCCTTTCTAAGCTAAGACTTAGTAGAATTAATTAAACATAAACTACAAAGGATTAACGTCCTCTCTCCTTTGAGAACTGAATCAAATCAATAAGAAAATCACTAAAACCCCTAATGATTAAGATGGCAAAAGGGAAATACAACTAATCAGCACAGACACATGGCCGCCAGTAAAAATCAAAGCAATGTAAACTAAAAACAATGCTGTACTAATCTTTCCTCCTCTTGAATTAGCGAGCTTCGACCTTGCACTCATAAAGCAGTCAGGAGCAGCTGCGGGAACAAAGATTCACTGGCTGAAAACAAGGAGTGGCGACGTTTTCTGCAAAGCGACAAACACCCCGTATCTTAGGCTTTGTGAGTTTCCCGCTGCAACTACTCAGCTCTGCCACGTGGCAAAAGGCAACTATAGATAATTCCTAAATGCACGGGCGTTCCCACTCCGTGGCAATAAATGTTTATGTGAAACACAGAGTGTCCAGCATGGCCTGAAGGCCCAGCTTGCCTGCAGCTGGCCGAAATGAGTTTCATTCTCCCCCACGCTGCAGGCCCATCCCCGGTCAGCCGCATCCTGCTCATCACAGACGCAGCATGATCCAGGCTGATCAGGCCCCAAACTGACGCCTGCTTCTGCAGTGACCTCATCAAGGTATCCTAGACGTCTCACACGGGCAGTTAAATGTTCCCGCCACTGCCTTCCACCCAGGTCACAAGGTCCTGCCACCCACAGGGGCAGGAGGTTCAGTTTTCCCTCTGCCCAGAACTGGGTATGAAAATGATGACACACTGGGTGCTGGGGAGGGTGGGAAACGCATTCTCCTACCGGGCTGACTTCAGACGTACACACAACAGCAGGGTTGCTACAGAGAGAAATTGAAAATACAGGGCACCAGTAACATCTGGATTCCAAGTGAACAAGAAATAACTTTTGGGTGTTTAAGTATGTCCCGTCCACAGCCTCCCGCCAGCCTGCCTGGCATGCGCCTGTGTCTGACCCAGAAGGGACGAGCCGTTGTGCCGCGGGTATCAGAGCCAGACGGCGCAAGGGTACAGGTCCCAGAGCTACGGACGCTGAGTGGCGACTTTGCACTTGGCACGTGCGTCACGGATGAGATAAATTGTTTCCGTCTTACAGGAAAGCGATGTTAAAAGAGTTTAAGCCACTCGTGCAGTGACACAACGTGGCAAATGATGGGCAGAAACCGGACTCCGTCCCCATGCCACGCTGCCCCTGCCGCGCCGCGGAAGGAGAGGCCTGGGGGGCGCAGGGTGCTGCCACCTCGGCGCCGTCAGTGGAGTGGAGGGGTCGCACCAGGAGGCCTCTGAGGGCCCAGGTTCCGAGAGACCCTGAATCACGGGTGCTCTGAGATCCATTATTCCGGCAAATGAGCAGTGAAGGACCAGGGACCTTTTGACAACCGCCCCAGTTTCACCAACGCTAGACCAGTTTTGACGATTTCAAATGAAACGACAAACTGTGAGAAACCCAGGGACTCACCTGCTCCAATCGCAGAGGCTGCCGGTGGAGGAGGCCTAGGCCAGGGCCTGCGTCCGTAACAGCCGTGCTGCTCCAGCGCGAAGCCAGGACACCTGGGCGCAAGACGAGCCCAACCCCTACCAACTGCGGCACCCGGACCAGTCACCACCCCTTCCGCGCCTCGAATGCTCTTACCAGCAAAACGGAGATAGCAACAGACACGACTCAAGGTTTTCGTAAGGCGTGAGCAAAGCATCACGTACCATGCACTTAGAACATCGCCTGGTAGATAAAAAATAAATAAGCAAACAAATAATAAATGTTGATTTTTTTATCATTAACCTCCTCCCACGTCCAGTCTCTTTGCTTATTTGCTTTCAGTTTTTGACCCCTGAGTGACCCCATAGAGGAGAACATCATATTTGCCTTGCAGAGATTTTGGCATCTACTGTTGGCTTCCTGCCACCGCGGTCCTGGCGGCAGCCCCAGCCCCCCTGCTAGGATGAGGCCTGTCGCCAGGGCTTAGAAGTGTCACCGAGACCCTGGCTTTGGGTTCACACAGCCACATGGCCCCCGTACCCCACGTAATCCCCTGCCCTGAGCTGCTAGAAAAGATTCGTCTATACCTAGCCTGACTTTCATCCTTCCAAAAATCATGTTCATTCACTCACTCCCTCCCTCATTCATTCGATAAAACTCATCGAGAGCCTCCCCTGCGGCAGGCACCGATTCAGGGAGGGGAAGTCACAGCAGTGAAAACAGGAGATGAACCTCCCGCCCTCAGACCCCGAACCGTCCGGTGCAGGAGACAGGCAGACACAGGCCGGGTGGGGATGAGGGCAGATGAGCGTGTCATTTTAGACGGTGTGGTCAGAGTCGACTGAAACAGTCCATTCTGTTCTACAGAGGTGGGAAGAGACCCGGCCCCTGACGGCTACTTTGAGGAAGACGTCTGCATGTGTCACCAGAGGGGGAACAGGGCACACCCGTGTGACAGGAAGGCTTTCCAGGAAGCCTGGGGACATTCAGCTTTTCCCAAAGGGATGCCTGGCCCAGGGAGGCCACAGCTCTCCTAAGCACCAGGGCTGGACTCTGGTGAGAGTCTGGCTGCTGATGCCATGGAGGCCTCAGTGGACCAGTCATCTCTTGTGGTCCCTGGGTTCCCCACCTATGACGCATTGGCTGATGGCCAGAGGCAGCCTGAGTCTCTTGGCTTAAGCAGCGTCCTCGGGGTGCTGAGGGCAGCTCCAGTGCAGAGTCCTGGGGTACCGAGCAGCCCCCCCTCGACTCTCTGAGGACTTCCCGCAAGGAGTCCCCCTGAACCCACACTACAGCGGGGAGCCCCCTTCCTACTGTCCCCGTCCTGCTGCTCTTCACGCCCCGCCACACTCAGAGAGGAGACCTGGGCTCCGAGGGGCTCAGGTAAGAGGACAATTTCTGATGACCTGCTGGGAGTGCCTCCCCTTCCCTGGGAGAAATTCCCAGGCGTCACTTCCACGGTCAGCCTGTTGACCTACCACCCCCCCGATTCCAGAAGATTCTGCCCACTCTCCAAGAGGGAGCCTGGGAAGGTCCTCTATGAGGGACCCCTCTCCAGAAAGCCCCCAAAGTTCCATCCTAACAGCCCCAAGCCTGGACCCACACAGACCCACCTCCCTCAGAAAGACCAACCCAGGGAAACGCCGTAGGGTCCCTTGTCCTTCTAAGCAGAGCGTCTCCGTCTTGCATTGGCAAAGGGAACGGATTTGCGAGGGAAGTCGGGCGTGGCCGGGGCACGGGAGATGCCAGGGGCTCACAGTTTAAGGGCTTGGCGACCATTTCAGAACAAAGTATGAAAAGCGCACACTTCAAATAAATGAAAATGCATTTCATTCATAACAAAATCCAAAGGCTTCGGGCTCTGTGAGCAATCCTGGGCTGGTCTATTTTTTCTTCTCAGGCTCCTGATTTAACCATCTGGAATTCTCTCCGAGGCGCCTTCCTATTCAGCACGTGGAGACGGAGGACTTGACTTTAAATGGGAAATCTGCATTTCATCGCGAGGAGGGAACGCGGTATCTGTGGCCGTTCTGCTCCAACCACAAACGTGTATGCTCAGCAGACGGGGGAGGACGGCCCAGAAAGTTCATTCCACACATGGCAGGAGACGCACAGACGTGTGAATGGGCCGCAGAGCCTGCAAAGTGCGCCCTGTGAGGGGTCCAGGGCCCCGCGATGTGCTTCCTGAGCGCCAGGAACGCTCAGCGCCACACGTGCTGACGCAGAGCAGCATGCAGAGCGCGGCGGGATCCTCGGCCGAGCTACACGCGTGGTCCTGGCGACACAGTTCACGGTGAGTCTCGGTCTCCTGATCTCTAAAGTGGGGCTGGAAACCCAACCTCACGGTGTTTTTATGATGCTCAAAGTTCAAATAAAAGAATGCATGCACGTTCCTGGGAAACCCTACAGCATAATGCGTTACTTTCCGAATAAGAATAATTCGGGGGGGTGTCTAAGAGTCAGCAGACCCCAAAGGGCCGTGGAGTGGGATGGGGGCTTTAAGCCCTCACTGCAGTTACGGCTGCCATTAGGCAAGGGCAAGCCCCAAAGAGCCCAGTGCGACCCTAGAAATACGTGGGGCTTTGTTAGATCAGGATGAGCAGCTTCCAAAGCTTTTTCATGGAGGAATGATGTGGGCAAGATCCGAGTTTTACAAAGTGCTCTCCCCACCCCCACCCCCAGAAACAACACCCTGCAAGGAAGGGGACAACACATGAGGAGCTGTTTCGTTTGCAGGCAGGGACAGTGTGAGAGAGGCCTGCACCGAGGCAGAGGCAGAAGGAAGGAAAGCAGGGAAGACACAGCACTCAGGAGATGCAACTGGCAGGGGCAGGTGGGGTACGGGAGAGAGAGGGTTCTAGAATGACTCCTGACTCCTGGAAAGACCACGCGGAAGGTGCTATTGAGTGAAATCATCAATCCGGGAGAAAGAGCAGGAGTTCCATGGATCTCAGTAGGTTCCGTCTTGGAAATGACGTGTTGGAGGTTCCTACAAGATGTCACGGTGGAGACGGATATCCGACAGGCAGCTGGATGTGCTGGTCCTGAGCTCAGGACAGGTGTCGGTGCAAAGGATCCGATCGGGAACTACTGGCCCTGAATTGCTAACAGCTGACGCAGTGAATCCGGATGAGATCGTCTGGCGTGGTGGACCCACGGCTTCACCTCACGTGGAAGTATCTCAGGTGGCCGTGGGGAGCGGCCGTCAGCTGCCACAACCCCAGGCCAGCCGTGGCCAGTCTCAGCACCCCGGTCAGTAATTACTCCAGAGATGGGCATTTAATCCGAGGAAGCCCAATCCAGCATCTCCTGCGGGGTTGATACGGGAGCGGGGGAGCCTGTCTGCAGGATAAAGGCCTCACGCAGAGGGGGCCAGGGCACGAGATGGAAGACAAAGGGCAGACGCCAACCTTGAACCCCGATTTAGCCGGGCCTGGCGCTGGATCCTCCCCTGGACTTGCCAATTGTGAGCCACTCGGTTTCTGTTTATTACTGGTGTTGTTTATGTCAATTTGATTTGAGTTTCCTGCAGACCAAGTAATGCTCACCAGCACAGAAACTGGGACCCGAGTGAGGTGCTGCCAACGAAACGGCCCCGAGGACAGGACTGGCTGAGTCAGGGTGAGGTGGAGAGAGACGAGAATCCTCCCGTTCCGACTGAGGAGTTGGCAGTGCCTGTTGTGTGGCAGCAACGTAAGCGGCTGAATTCCTGCTGCCTCAGGACTCAGGTCGCGTGCCTGCTATGCCTGGAACTTCGGCCAACGTAGTTTAGAATACGCACACAGAGGAGAGAGGCGGTGGGACTCGGCAGGTGGCAGGTGCCGTGTGCGACACAGGGCCAGCACGGGGAGATCGGCCGCATAGGAGAGACTGAGTGAGTAAGTAATCCCATCGCAGGTAACTGGAGCCAGGCTGCTCACTGCCAGAGAAGGGAGGCAGAGCGTGAAGAGCGGGAGGACAGGAACCGATTCCGAGCTGGTAGACTGGAATTGAAGAGATCAGTGTGAATTTAGGGTTTTTAATAGAGAGATAAACCTGGACATAGATACAGATGCGTGTGAACGTATGCGCATATTTAAATGCATTTACACATATTTCCTGGCTCTTTCTACTAAGAGGGCCTAGAAGCTATGACCTCCCCGAAACACGCAAGGTCTTCCTGATTTTGGCTTTAGAATATCGAGCAAGACTCCAGGAAGAAAACTGGCCGAGTTCAGGCCAGTTCAGGGAAGATACAAAATGAATTTGGAATACCTCGCTATGCCAGAAAGTAAGGAAGGGCTCAAAGGCTAATGAAGAAATGTCAGAGGACACAGGTCCCAGCCTGAATGTCTCGCACTGGCCAAAAGAGAAAGATTTGGGCATCAAAATAAATGATAAAAATGGATTATAACCCACTAAATACACTACGAATCCATGAATCTGCATGGATTAAGTAAATAAATTACTAAATACACATAGGGAAAGTTCTACCTGATAGCAGAATGCCAGCTAATAAATGTAAAATAAATAATAGAATTTGAAAAATCAGCATCTGCCCAACACCACAGTAGTAATAGATTCAGGCAAGAATTACCAGTGGGTGCAAAAATTAGCGAGTGGAAATTTGAGGAGGAAGAGGATGTTTTCGTATTCTCAAAGACTCTCCCTATAGAATATGTTTTCATCACCCAGAGTAAAGAGCTTACCCTCAGCTTCGCAGTGAAGAAACTAGCAGGCGCCATCTTAACCAGGTGACAGAAGTTAGCACCCTAAGTCGTGGGACAAACTGACATCGTGTCCCCCGATACGAAGCCCTGGGACGAACGCAGGATCATATCTGTTATTCCTACAAAAAAGAGTGATAACCCACGTCAGCCACGAGGAAACCTCAGACAAGCCAAATTGTGAATACCCTACAAAGTAACTAGGCTGTACTCCTCTAAAATATTAAGGTCATGAAATACAAATAGTTCAGAAAAATTATCTGCGTATATACACGTACAGGCACACACATACATGCATACATGTGTGGGGCACAGAGAGTCAGAGACACAGAGAGAGAGATGGAGACAGAGACAGAGACAGAGAGATGAGACAAAGGAGGTAAAATATAAATAACGGGGACCCATGGGTGAAAGGAGTGCATGGGTGTTCTCCCTTCTGCTCTTGCAACTTTTCCGTTAATTTTAAACTATTTCAAAATTGAAAGTTAAATAAAAGGGAATATGCACACACACACACACACACTCACACACACACACTCACATGCTCGCGCACACACTGCGCTGTGACGTGTCGGCTGCTCCTCCGGATCTGCAAGGGAAGGACAGCTTCAGCTCCAGCTGCTGTGCCTGAAAGTGGAAGGAGAACTCAGCGTTACCTTCTTGCCTGTGGCCGGCGACGAGCTGCCACCACCCATCAGGTCGTCCCCTGTCTCTGGAAGTGCGAACGCCAAACCCTCCACCCCGAGACAGACGTCGCACGGCCTCGCGGGACTGAAGCAGGGAACATGACTGGGACTGAGACCACGACCCAGGCGGAGGCGGAGACGCGAGGCCCCTCTCAAACCCTCCTGCCGACAGGTCCCGGCGGGCGAACCCATCCAGGGCGAGGCTGCCTGGGCAAGGGCCCTGCCGCCCAGCTCTGTTGTCTTGTGTGGACACAGAGCCGTGTCTGAGGAAAACTACAAACCCAAACATCCAGGCCTGTTGCTAAGACACAGAAACAGAAAAGCGAAGCCTCGGTTCAAAGAGAACAAGGAGGCTGGAGGCAGGGGGTTGCCGACACTGAGCCAGCAGATTTAAGACGTTATGGCTGAAGTCGGGGAGGTTTTCTTGGCCTTTCCTTCATGGTCCCTCCCACCCAAAAAAAACCCTGCTGCAACTCCAGCCATCACACCAGGGAAAGCACATCAGCTGAACCTGCTCCTCAATGGCCAAGAGAAATCTTCTCCCAGAGCAAAATGGGCATTTATGTTATTTGGTTTCTGGAAGGCTACTTGGATTTGGTGACTAACGCTCCCACCTGAAATCCTTCTGCTCTGGGGTCCCTGACGCCCTTTCCTCGCGGCTCGCGCCCTTTCCTGCTCCTCAATGAGCAAGAGAAATCTTCTCCCCTGCTGGGGAGTCGCTCCCTGCAGAGGGGACTGTGGCTTTTCCTGTATCGCAGGACCAGCGGCCACAGCCCGTTTCTCCCCCTTCTCTTGCTCTAGGGGACGGTGCGTTGTGGTTACGCAGCACAGCGGTTATCACGTGTTTCCTGCAGGCAGCAACGCGTGACCCGGGCCCCAGCAGTGAAGACGGAGTCCAACCGTCTCACGTTGCCGCATGTCTGGAGGAAACGAGTCCAGTTCCGGCAAGTGGTCCACGGATATGCTCAAGAACAGAGCTCCTCCTACCTGCTGCTCCGCATCCTCACTGGCTTGGATTCTTGTCCTTAGTGGTGCAGGACTGACACACAGTCTTGGGAGAGACGTTCTCCTGCTGAGCTTCCATGCGGGGAGGACGTGAGTCTGAGGCCTGGGCAGCAACGTCCCCGCCGCACGAACAGACGTGTCTGCAGGTGAAGTCCACACGGAGCGAGGAAAGACCCAGCAAGAGGGACGGGGCAGCGACAGCACCACCTGGGCTCAGACCCAGCCACCAGCCCGAGGTCCTCTCCACCCTTCCCGGTTACCGCGCCCACGGCTCTCCCTTTGTATTCTTCCTTCTCCTCTTCCTCTTTTTTTTTTTTTTTTTGTTTTTGTTTTAAAAATTGAGTAGTCCAGAAATTCCACCTCTGGGCACATATCAGAAAGAACCGAAAACAGAGTATTGAAAAGATATTTGCACTCCAAAGTTCACACCAGCGTTATTCACAAGAGCCAAAAGCCGGAGGCCACCTGCATGTCCACGGAGGGACGGACGGACAGACAGAATGAGGACAGACGCACAGTGGAGCATCATTCAGCCTTGAAACAGGAGGGAATTCTGACACAGGCTCCCGCGTGGGCGAAGCCTGAGGACACTCTGCTAAGCAGACGAAGCCAACCGCGAAAAGACAAAACCTGCAGGATTCCACTGCTGCGAGGTGCCTGCAGTGGCCACTTGCACAGACACAGAAAGGAGGATGCTGGTCTCCAGGGCCTGGGGTGGGGGAGACAAAACCCGGAGTCATCGTTTAATGGGTACAGAGTTTCTATTTGCAAGATGAGAAAGTTCTGGAGCTGAGCTGCACGGCAGCGTAAATGCACTTGACAAGACTGAGCTGCGCGCTTAAAACTGGGTAAGACGGTAAATTCTATGTTACGTGTATTTTTCCACAGCTGAAAATTTTGAGAAAAGAATAATTGAGTGAGATTTATGTCACATACAACCAAAGTGTCCTGATTTGAAGAAGAAGAAAGAGACAAAGGAGGAGGAGGAGAGAGAAACATGTTATGGAGAGAGAGGAGAAGAGACAGTGGGCAGCGCACAGAACCCCATTTAAGGAGCCGCTGGAAAGAGCCGTCGGCATCGCCGGCTCGGGTGCGGTGTCGGGGGTGTGGGGGACGAGCCGCGAGGAAAGGGCGTCAGGGACCCCAGAGCAGAAGGATTTCAGGTGGGAGCGTTAGTCACCAAATCCAAGTAGCCTTCCAGAAACCAAATAACATAAATGTTAAAAAGTGCCCACTGGATTTGACAAAGTTTTTCCAGAGCTGGTCCGGTAGAGTCAAAGGAAAAGACCACAGCTGCGGTGGGTGAGAGGTTGCACAGACAGCTTTTTGATGACCTTAGTCTGTCACTTAAAAGGCATCTCATGAGTACAGTTGACAAGTGGTGTCAGTGAGGCCAGAGCTATGAAGTGGCCCCGGTAGCCACCCCCGCAGGGAAGAGCTGAGAGACCCACTGTCGGCCCAGCCCAGGGCCCCGTCTCGGGGACTCTGCCGACAGCCTGCTCTGGAGCCTCGGCCTATCCCCTCCTTGACCTCTCTCCTCCCTCAGGCCTTGCATGTGATCACTCAGAACCGTAATATGCACAGCCGTCCCGTAAGGCTGGGACCGACCTGGAAACTCACGCCCAGCAAGACTGACCAGGGGGATCCAGGTCAAGCAGCTAGTGGCGAGCAGACTCGGCTTCAAACCCATTCCACTCGGCTCCAACGCCTGTGTCTCCACCCCACCAGCTCCCGCGAACACACCCCACGCCGTGGCTTTCCATCCGAATGTCACCTGCTCCCTGTCCCTGTCGCTGTCTTCCGGCACCTGCACAAGCATCCCTGTCACCCTGTCACTCTCTGACGACTGTTTTTTGCCCGAGTACTCTCAGACCGGGGCCACCCTCTGAACGCCGTGTTTCCTCGCTGCTCAGAGTGTGGTCCACGGACCAGCAGCCCCGACACCACCGGGGAGCTCGGGCCCCGCCCAGACCCGAATGGGAACCGTATTTTAGCAAGATCCCCAGGTGTGCGCACACCGGGGCTGAGAAGGGCTTCCTCCGCCGCCACCCCCTGCCCAGCACCCAGCAGGGACAGGCCTGCTTCCGGGTCCCAGGTGGCCACGCCAGAAAAGGGCCAGAGTTAGGACAGATTTCATCCGCAACGCCCAGGAGCAGGATAACACATTGTAAGACTTCTGGGAAGAATCTCTCACCATAAACCGGATTTTTATGCCTCTTTTCTTGAGTTCGTTAGTAGGACTGCGAGAGTTTGCATCGGGAAGGGATTTTCATTCTTAGTCCTCTGTAAATAAGTCAACGCACGCCGCGCTGCGTCACGTCACACTTGCCTGCGCTGCTGCCTGGCGCCGGCCCCTGCTGCACCCGTCCATCGGCACCCACAGCGGGGGCAGCCCGAGTCCCCCAACCCCTGGCTCGGGGTGAACCGTGGAGGCTCCAACCTGGCCAGGAACTCCGTGTCCCCCCTGGCTGGAGCCTGCCCCGACGCAGCGCCAGACTGCACGGCCCAGCGGCTTCCGCTCCATCCTCAGGCTCAGCGACCTGTCTCTGCCATGCCTTTGTCACCACCGGCACCGAGCCCCTCTGCAGCCGGCCTGCCTTGACAGGTCCTCTGATCCCAGTGGCCGCGTCCACCAGACACTTAGCTGTCCACCTCTGTCCTCCTGCTGGGACGCGTACTGATCCGTCTTGTCAGCTGTTTGCTGGGACCATCCAGAATCTGCCAGAACCCGGGAGGCCCTGCACTGATTTTCAGTCCAAGACTGACTGATGCCAGCAGAGAGGACGCTCCTCGCGGGAGACAAGAGAGGAACCACAGCGAGACCTGGCTAGTTAATTTTCTTTTTAGATGAACAGATGGATTTTGTGTCACCTTAGTTTTCACGTGAATTCTTTACAGTCTACAAACTGTCCTGCTTCATAGCACTTTCTTTGCAAGGCTGCCTGGGTGACCCTGGACAGTAGCTCGTCCAGGTTTCTGGCGAGGCGCAGAGTCCCTGGGATCCGGATGGTGCCAGACCTGGAGGGAACTCAAGGCAATGGCGTAAATTTCAGTCAAAGGGTTCCGGGGTCAAGGCAGCTCTGGAATTCCAGCCCAAAAATGCCAGATGGGAAAGGGAGGCCGGCAAAGGAGGAAAGTCAGACCTAAACCAAAGGATCTGCCTCTCAAGTCAGCAGACGGGACGGGATGAGGAGGCAGGGTCTGGAGAGACTCATGGGGCCCAGGAGCCGAGAGGGGGGCCTTGCACAGGGGCCACACACCGGCCACGCCGGGGACGAAGGGGCTAAATGGGCTCAGACAGAAACAAGGTAGGAGCAGGGACGCCAACCGGAGTCAGGTGCGTAGATCCCGGACTAACTGGATGACCTCACTGGAAAAAAATTGGACATGGTCATCCCACCAATCTGACACCCCAAAGGACAGAGCCTAACGCCACGGACACTTCACAGTGTGGCCAACAGACAGGAAAACAGCTCAACGTTATTAGGCATCAGGAAAACGCAAATTACAGCCATGCTGAGAGACCACCACCCACCCATGAGAAAGGCTAAAAGTTTTAGAACTGCCCACGCCAGGCGTCGGTGAGGATGGGACAGTCGGAACTCTCACGAACTGCACACCGGGGACGTACAATGGGACAGCCTCTCTGGAACCTCCACGCCCAGGCCTGCACTCAGGAGAGATAAAAGCGCACGTCTGCACAGGCGTGTGCTCACATGTTCTGATCTGCTTTATTTGGGACGGCCGAAAATGAGAAACAAACCGGACTTCCACGCACAGGTGAGCAGGCAAACCGGGCGTGTCCGTGAGCCGGGGACCACCCCGCAGTAAGGCAGAGCGAACTGTCAGCGCTCAGGCCACACGGCGATTCTTGTGGTCATCACGCCCAGTGAAAGGAGCCAGCAGAGAGGGCTGCTGTGTGTTTTCCCTTATAAAAAATTCTAGAACAAGCGAAACAGTCCGTAGTGACAGACGGCTGGTCCATCCGCGTTTGCCTGAGGACAGGGGTGGAGGGAGCGACTGCCAAGGGTGCAAAGCTCTTTTTGGGGTGACAGAAACGTTCAACTCTCTTCGTCAGGCTGGGGGCGTCCAAGGTGTGTGCGTGTGTATCAGACTGTACACGTCAAACACACACAGTTTGCGGTGTTTCAGTTATACCCCAATAAAGGTAAAATTTATTACATATACCCTAATAAAGTTGAATAGAAGAGAAAAACAAATTAAAACAAAAATTCAGCACACAATTCACCGCAGTCCCTCCTTTTTCTGCTATGGTGACCAGCCGTTGACGGTGGCACAGTCCCTGCCGGCCTCCCTTTCTGCGTGAGACGTGAAGCCGACCCCCCGGCCACACAGGGACGAACACGTAGCATAACCAAGAAATAAGTCTCCCCTGCTTCACGCGGGTGAGAGGAGGGTGTCCTTCACTACTGCAGCATAACCCGAGCCCTGCGGCTGACATAATGCCCCACCTCAGGATACTGTCCCAGAGTCGCACAAAAAGCACAATCACCACGAAACACCACAGTACGTAAAATCTGCCCCCGTGGGGTCCGTTAGAAGTCAGACTTCTACCTGTTCAAGTGACAGAGAGAGCACATTATTTCAAGGTAAAAAAATACCCTCACACCCAGCACAGCGTGTGCGGTGATGACCAGGGTCGGACGCTCCGCAGTGGGGACGCTGGACGTGCCTCAAGCCACCCGGTCTGACACCAGGCGTTGTTCAGCAGAGTGAAGGGGCAGGACACATTCTGCAGGAGGGAAAGACAGCACTGTTAAGATGTCCCTTGTGCTGCGATGACCTGGAATATTCCGGGCTCCTAGGGAGGAAATGGGAGCCACCCAGAAGCTGTCGGAGGACGGCCCCAGCCGTCCCGACGGCTCAGACGAGGCTTTCTCGGTCAACATGCGGCCGTCTTAGAACGAGCGCAGACCCCAAAGGAGACCAGGATCGATGTTTCGTAAGAAGCAGGGCCGAAGGAGTGTCGGTGAGAAATGCATGTTCCTTACAGGGGACCGGGCTAGTCTCTGGAAGAACGAATACCGGAGACGGCACAGCGTTTTATCATGGGCTTTCAGGAAGGAGTCAGATGCCGTTAGTCACCGGAGAAGTGAGACCAGAATGTAGGTCCCATCCGGGGCCCATCACGGGAGAAGTCGCACGGACCACTAGGCCCGGTTTCACGTTCCCAAGGGCCTTGAAGGTCTGTGTGTCATCTGCAGAAGAAGTCACACCCAGAGTCACCGAGCTACAGTGACAGGACCGAGAGAAGACGTCTTCGCCATGGAGCCTCAGACACGTGGCCCATCACGGGCCCCGGAGTACAGCGTGAATTAGTTCTTCAGAATAGATTCGTTACAGGACATTTCTGTGCTAGAAGTATTTATTTTCAAAATACGATCATTTGCAACCCTACCCCAGCTTTCCTTCATTTTTGCCAAAACGACAGCCCTCAGATACTGAAAATGGCCTGGGTGTCCTCAGCCGTGAGAAGCTCGGTGAAAGCGTTCACATCCACACGCCCACCCCAACCCGCAGGACCAGAGCTGTCCCTGCTTTGCAGCCAGACAAGGTTTGGGCCAAGAAAAGCCCTTAACGTGTGGCAGAGTACGAGGTGGCAGAGGAGGTGGCCGTGGCGCTGGGTCACTGTCATGGGGTGGAGAAGGTGACGTGTGCTGAGGAAGGACACAGCCCCGGGACGGCTGAGCTCTCACAAAGGGAACGGTGGGGAAACAGGAGGAGGACCAAGGAGGCACAACTGATAAGACAACGAAGTGTCCACGTAGGACACCTCTGACGTTCTCAGTTGCAAGGTCTTGTCCCCGCTTTACGCCGCGAAGATTCAAGGTACGAGTTGTCCACAAACACTAGGCGGTACTGCTGCCTGGACCCTCCGTAAAACGAGTCACCCGGGGCCCTGCAGAGCTCAGTGTGAGCCCAGTGCAGGGAAGAGCTGGGTGACCCTAGCAGCTCACCCCCGACCTCCTCCCCGTTCAGAGACGTTGGACGCATCCGCTTACGTGGCCGGTCAACGCCCCATCAGAGCGTCCTGCCCGCCCAGCCCTGCGCACTGCCCGCAGCACCTCGGCCAGCAGCCGACTCCACTGCTCGTGTCAGTGACGATTCCCTGGCCAAGGGCACCTGGGGAGCAGGGAGGCTGCGCCCGCGCTCGGTGCGGAGGCGCGCTGTGACTGGCACGTGTCTCTGCCACAGGAAGGAAGAGTCATGGTGTCCGCGCCAGGGACCCGCGGCCCTGCACCGTCTCATACACACTGGCTCACCCTGGGCCTGGGCCCAGTCGTATGTTAACACAGATTCCTAATTAGGCTTCACGCTGTCTCGGTTGCTAACCCACACAATTCTTTTGGGAAGCATACAAAGTGCAATTCTTAAATAATACAGTCAAGAAAAATATATATGCAATTAAAATAGCAAGACTGTAAGAAAAAAAATTGTTCTGCCAACGTAGGAGTCGTTCCTCTAGAGACATGCAATTCACGCCACACTAGGACGGCAGACCTTCCTTCTCCTGACAGCGGTAATCCTCTTTCTGCAAAAACCAAACAGGAACGGGGAAAAATTAACCCCAAACCAATTCTAAGTCTGGGGGGGGGATGTGCAGGGGAGCGAGGGGGGTTGTATCAAAGACGGTCGATTTTCATTTTCAAACATTCATGATCGACCACATAGCCATCAGAAGTATAATCATGACCACGGCACAGTAAACACGGAACACACCCACAACATGCCAGTGTAGACGATGGCTCTCCTGGGATCACTTCCGTGGGCACGCGGGCCAGGCCTGGACACAGCACGGGTAGGTACAAACAGCCTGATTTGCGGCAGCTGTCGGAGCATGGGTTAATTTTTTGTCGGTTTGGTTCCCATTAATGTGGCTCGTACAACAGATAATTTGTGAAAAGCCATTAAGGTGCCTCGGTGACAATTGGAAAACCAATTATAAATTCCTGCGTCTCTAAAATGAGACCGAGCCGATGGTGCGGATCCACCACGTGGAGAGGCAGAAAGGCTCCGTGCTCGAATTTTTTTTTTTTTTCTGCCTGAATAAAAGGAAGGCCTGATTTAAAGAGGAAGGGCATTTTATCTGAGCATCATTCATCTACATTGTATTCAAAGTGCACAGCCTACTTGCAAAAATGGCTCTAACGGTCTCTGAGGTTCAGCCCGTGTATTCGCCGCTGTGGGGTTTCGTTGGAGACGCTGACCACAAACACGGTGCCCGTGTTTTGCCCTGTTTGGTCACTGCCTGGGGCAGGCCGGGCCCCCTCCAGGCCCTTCTGCGTGCCCAACTTTGGTACCCGAAGGAGTCACACGACACCAACTGCTGCCTGATCGGTGCCCCAGAAAAGCTGAATCGACTGTTGTCCCCAAGCCCTCGGGTTCTGAGATGCGGGGTGAGGACTCAGAGCCAGTGACCCTCTGGCCAGCTCCCCCGTCCCCCTATGTGTAACCACATGGGGGTGCACCCGGCTGCCCCGAGTCAGCCACGGCGCTCCCGTCCTCTTTCCCAGTAAACAGGCCACGGCACCAGGAGGACAGTAACCAGCACCAGGTTTTCCTGCGTCCTCAGGATGGGCCCAACTGGGGCCAGTGAGACTCTAGAACTAATGCCAGGGGCGTGGCTGCACCCACAGGCGAGGTGCAGAACCTCGCGCCCCTGTGCCGCTAGCCTGGCGGAGCTTGGAAAGGAGCATCACAGGACAACAGAAAGCGCCGCGCTGGATCACGTCAACCACAAGAGCACCCTGTCTCTGGGCTCACAGTCAGGAGCCCCGAGTGTCTCTGCTAGTTGAATTCCACCTCCTGACGCCCCCTGACCGACCTCAGTCCACGTCCGACCTCCCTCCCGAGCAGGACGGGGGAGTCCGGCCGACACTGACAGTCGAGGCAGGACACAGGCGAGACGCCACCTCCAGGGACTCGGCCCCTCCCTCGTCCCCGTCCGTCCTCCCCGCCAGCTCCTGCACACGCTCACGCACCTGCCGGAACGGTAAACCCAAATGACAACAGAGATGAACCGGGCTGGAGAGCTCGTCGTAGTTAAACTTCTCACAACACTCAGGGGAAACTGAGGCCCTGGGAGGAAAAGCTACGCACCGAATGCACTTCGGAAAGGCACAGTGACACCCTTTGATACCCAAGCAAAACGCCAACTTCTCAGCAAACTTTCCCCAGGGATCCCCTCCCGGCACTGCCCCAGGCAGCACCGGTTACGCCGTCTTCACTGCCGCCAGGAACACGGGCCGGGCTGTATTTTGTACCATCGCTACGGAAGAGGGCCCTGTGACACTGCGTGATTGTCAGCCCCACTAGACTGTGCGCTTGTTGAAGGCAGCGACCCCTGTGTTCAGGTGCCTGGGACTGACAGGTACTTGGTTGTTCATTGAAGGAGCGCAGCCGTATCTTGGTTCAGTAGAACCTCATCACAGCAAACCTCTTAACTCCAACTTTGTTCAAATAGGATCTGTGACGCTTCTGAATGAGGACACGGTGGCACGATTTCCAAAATGACCTCCCAAAGATGCCCCATCTGAACCCCCCCAAATCCGTGACTATGTGGAGATATCACTCTCACGCTTACGTTACGTGACACAGTCGGCCTCAAAAGAGCGAGTTAACCGGATGGCCCTGATGAGGTGTCACACGGACCCTCAAAAGTAGAGAACTTTCTCTGGCTGGGTGGGCAGAGGAGGGCAGAAGGGAACGTCAGAAAGAGCAGGATGAAGATCAGATGCGCCATTAACGGCTTTGAAGAAAGGGGGAACCGTGAGCTTGGGGGTGCAGGCGGCCCCTAAAAGCTGAGAGCAAGCCCTGGCCGACAGCCAGCAAGGGAACGGGGACCTCAGTCCTGCCACTGCACGGAACCGAATTCCGCCAACAACCCGAATGAGTCTGGAAACAGATTTGCTCGCAGGGCGTCCCAGAGCCCTGGCCGGCGGACGGCTGGATTTCAGCCTTGGCAGAGTCTGAGCAGACTGCCCGGCCAAGCCGCCTGGACCTCTGACCTGCGGAACTACAAGACAACGGATGGGGGGTCCAGCGGGGAGAAATATTGCTCTAAGCTGCTGAGTTGGTGGTAATTGTCACTCAGCGAAGAAAACTAGTACAAAGAGTTACTTGTGGTGGGCGGTGGGGAACCTTTGCTAAGCAAATTATCAGAGTAACCAGATGTCAATGCTTACGTTAAGCTACCTAGAAACACTCAGTTTCCAGGACGTTTGTAGAAGGGACTTTGGAAATCACCTGACCCCGCGTAAACAGGCTGCATTTGGAGTCGAGGCTATCAGTCGGCACCGTTGCCGGGCGTGGCCTGTTGAGGAGACGAGAGGCCAAGCCCGGCTCAGGGCGGGTGAATCTGCCGCTGATGAGCAGCAAGGCCGCGAGCAGAGGACCTGCCGTGAGGCTGCACGACAAACACACCTCCTCCCGCCCAGCCTGCTCATCTGGGAGCCACAGACCCAGGCAAAGAGCAAGACCGCACGCCAGTACACACCAGGACTTGGAAACCAAGCCCCCAGCACCCAAATCGAATTTTCTTGACACTGTGTGAAGTGTACCGACCTCCGCAGAGCTGAAATATCGATCCCGTTCTGATTCGCACCCCAAGTCTCCCCCAGGCCCCGGCTCACATCGTGAGCTCCGAAGTCTACGTGGGGACAGACCCACCTGAGAAGCCACATTCCTACGACCCCCTCTCTGGTTAGAGCCGGCCGCGGGGCAGAGGCCACCTCTGCCTCCTCCTTTCTGTCCCCTCTCCCAGGAAGGTGGAGACAAACCACAACCCTGGGATGAAACGAGGAAACCGAGGCCTGACTGGACCTCAGCTCCCCAGGACACGGGACGGGAATCGAGACACACGGTGAAAGTCAACGGAGAAGCAGACAAGCATCCAGCGCCCCGCAGACCACGTGGGGCCCCTCAGGCCGCGTGCTCACCGCCGCACATGCCCCGCGGGCCCCGGCCACGCACAGCCTCCTCCTGGACTCTTATCAGGGCCACGGCAATGGCCACTCTCCCTTGGGGAGGCGTCTGATACTTGGTTTCTCCTGGGAAGTCCGTGACTGTGACCGAGCAAACTCAAACGCAGCCCCCGCAGAGCGCTGTCCAAATTCTCAGTCTCTCTCCAGACACTTGTTTCGGGGGCTAGACAGACTCCAGACCCATCTGTCTGTCTGCTCCGGACGCTGGCCTCCCTTCCTGGCTTCTGTGGGCCCTGCCTAATGGACTTCTGATTACAGCAGTCCCAGGGTGAGCCCAGCTTATATATGAAGAAAGGAAGCCAGCAGGGGACACTCACCTTATCATGTATGGAGAATGAGCTTCTCGCTGGAAATGCAAATTTTGAAGGATGAAAACCTCAGTTCTGAATACATAATGGCCCCTAATTAGCTCCCAGGTAATTAGAGCAATTACCAGGGGCCAGCACACCCTTGAAGGCTGTGTGCGGAGGTTGCCGTTCTCTAGGGAACAAATACACACAAATGGTTAACCTTCCCTTTCAGCGGAGATGATATTTTTCCATACATTATCATTGAACCAACTTTGGTTGTACAAATGTGGTCATAAATGTTTCTATTTACAGCCTTTTCCGTGAGTCACCGCTGGGAGGACCTCAGCCTCGCCCTCAGCTCGGTAACGAGCAGGGCCGGCCTGACTCAAAGTCACCAGACAGTCACCTGTGGGGCGAGCTGGGGGCCAGAGGAGGGCAGATTTTAAATCTGTTAAAATGGTCTCAAAGCCATAGGACAACTTACACTTTTTAACTCAGTCATCCCACAGTAGGATGTTTTTAACCAGAAGGAAATCATCTAAATAATGGGAAAACTTCACGCAATGTCTTAGCCTGGGCCGCCCAGAAAGCTGGGCTGAAACCGCAGACACTTACGTGCTACTTCACCCGCAGTGCGCAGCATCAGGGGAAAGGGGAGAAGCAGGAGGAGGACGGACCAACGCCGGGTGCACCACCGAGCCGGCCGTCGCGTGGCTTTGAGTGAGACTGACCGCGTGACGTCACGAGACGGCCTCCCCACGCCGCGCCACCGCTGTGCACCCGGCCAGCCCCTGCAGGCAGGTGGGAGCAAGGGTAAAGGGTTTATCCCATGGCCTCCCCCTCCTGTTGGCCAAATTCCACCTTAACCCTTCGTACGTCCAGGCTGCACGCGTGAGGATGCTGAGAGGCCCCACGGCGTCTCACACCCCAGGTCCGACAAGGGGCCCGAGCACGAGGTGGCCAGGACGTGCCTACCTGAGGCTGCACAGGGTCTGTCCACGCGGCGGCTGAGAAGAGCGTGCCTAGAAGCCGAGAGATTCCGAGAAATGCGACCCACGCACAGATGTCATCTCAGTGCGGGGCTGAGGACGGAGCCCACGCTTGGCCGCTCAATCACGGCTTGCGCGATCCTAACCTACCACTCGCCGGCTGCAGGACGGAGGGCAAACTGATTTCCCTGCACCGAGGTTGCCAGGTCTGTTGAAGGACAGCGCCTACCACGCAGAAACGTCCCCAGGCTGGAATGAGATTATCCGTATAATGTATGCGGCCCTGGACGTAACAAAACTAAACTCCGCTCCTAGATCAAAATAACAGGCGGAAACAACCAAAACAGCCAATAATAGAGGAATAGTTAAATAAACCACGCTGCAACCAGTTAACGGACCCCTGTGTGTCCTTTAAAATGATGAGTGGGGATGGTTAATGGGTACAGAAGTATAGTTAGAATGAACAGTTACTGATTGTACAACAAAGTGACTATAATCGATAAGTTAGGACATACTTTAAAATAACTAAAAAAGTGGAACTGGAATGTTTCTAACACAAAGAAACAATAAATTCCTCAGGTGACGGATACCCCAGTGACCCTGATTTGATCAATTCGCACTGTGTGCCTGTATCGGAACATCACACGCACCCTACAAATACATACGACTATTACGTACCCGCGATAATGAAACAGTTTTAAATTTTTTAAAAAACAAAATAAACAAAAATGACGATAATGAGTAAGAGATAAAATGGGAAATTGCTTATGATGTTGAACAAAGAATGACACAGAATTGTACAGGTATGATGTCGGAGGAGGGTGTTGGAGACAACACAACGTGTCACGTGCAAATGCCAAGGGACATGAACAGGCATTTCAGAGGGGTAATTGATAACTGATAATTGCTACTCAATACTAGTCATTTTTCTCTCTTGTTAACAGAATTCCAGATTTATTCGGGGTGGAAGTGTGCTCATTCCCAAGTGACAAATCATGATTTGTCTCAACAGATCTGGAAAATTCTTTTCTCCAAATTTCCAACCTCCCTTGTAGTTGGTGAGAGCCATATGAGATGCTTCTGTACAAAAGATTCAGTAAGAAGTCTGTTACTTCCCCTTTGATGTCTAGGAAAACTTCACTTTCCTGATAAAAAGGGGAGTCACATGGCAGACACTGTCCCTTCCCCTTTTTTCCACTTGGATGTAGATGTGAAGTCTGGGACTGCAGTAGCCATCTTGTAACCATGAGGAGACCAGTGAGAGGGAAAGGTCAAGAAATGCATCCCTGTCATTTTTAAGCCACTGAATCAACATCAAAAACTACTTTTAGTCTCTTCTTATACATTTACTTGTTTAAACCTCAATGGTCAGATTTTCTGTTACTTATGACCAAACTATCTGATACAGGATGCCATGCTAGTCAATTTACATCCCTTATCTCCTTGGATTTTTGCAGTAGATGTTTAGGGCGTATGTTCTATGATTCCCACTTTACAAATAAGAAAACTGAGAGCCTGAGTGACTTACCCAAGGTCACCTCCCTGTTGAGCCTTTGAAGCAGATTCCTACCCAATCCTTACCCAAAGTCCTTCTCCTTCCCAGCACGTCCCTAGCAACTAGTGTCGTACGAATGCAAGGGCGACCGTGCGGCAGAGGAGGAGCCCCGAGCTGCGTGCTGCAGACGCTGCTGCGTGCCGTGCTAAGGGCCTTTGACGTCGCTGCATGGGGACAGGAGCAGCAGTGTGCTAGCAACCACTTCAGCAAACACTGCCGCCTGCTCCCAGGCCTCAAGCACGACAGAGCTCAGTAAATACCGAACAGATGAATTCATGAACCAAGAAACCGCTTGGTAAAATTCTCTAGGTGCAAGTGGAGAATGGATCCAAACAGGCAAGGCTGGAAGCAGGAAGCCCGTTTAGGAGGTTGCCGTACACGAGAATGTTAAGGTACGAACGATGGCAGTGCCCACAGGCTGGAGGGGAGAGAGCAAACTCAGGAATGATTCAGAAAACAGAACTGATGGGTCTCAATCCCCATGGGCCACCAGCAGATCTTCCTGAAAGAACACTGTTTGTTACGTTGACCAAAAGCCTCCAGGGGTTCCCTGTCGCCTGCAGGACACATCCCAAGTCTGGGCCTAGCTAGCGTCCACGGCTCTCCGTCAGCGCCAGCCCTAACGCTGTCCCAGGGTAACTATTCATCACACGCCGTGGAATAGAAATGCAAACTAGTTAATTCATCAATTTGCATAACACTTAATCACTTCCAAATGTCTCTATCTACATTATTTATCTGTTTGTGCCTTCACTCATTTGCTATTTATTGTTTTCCAGCAACCCTGGGAATTAAGCAGGGCTTTATAGGTAGCATGGTCTTATAAACCACGAAACCCAGATTCAGAAAGACCAGTTGTTCAGTTGACCTTCTGGCCGGACCCTCCCCATCTGCTGTCCCTGCAACTCAAAGCCTGCCTTGCCCAGCAGCCCGGCTGGGTCTCACATGCCCAGGCTCAGGCTCAGCTCTCTCAGCCTCTGGTCCAGCCTGGAGGCCGTGCCTGGTACCCGTCCGACTCTACCCCGTCCTCAGATGAACTCGTGAACAAAGCCCACATCCAGACAGCTTTCTTAGCAAGAAAATTGAAGTCATCACTCTTCACCCAGAAATTGGCTCACAGATCTTTGTCCCACACGGGCGGATGGATCATAAACTGTCTGTTGAGCACTATCAAATATGAACCTTCTGAGAGCTTTTTAATGGACAAAGATGATTCTAAACCTTTCATAAATCTTCTCATAATGAATGCTCTTGCAAATATTTTCCCTCTCGCTGGAACGTGTGCCAGTATCTGGAGTTTGTGGCTAATTGCAATTTGTCCTTCAGAACCCTACGGGAAGTCTGTCTCCTCCAGCAGGCCCCCCGGGGCAGAGTTGGCTTGCTGCCCGCCAAAGATTCCTGCCTCCTTCCCACAGCTTAGAGCTGATTCTGGAGAAAGGCCGCCCAGCCAGGGCCTGCATTCCCAGCCCTCCCCAGCCTGCACGGGGCCATGGGAGTGGTTCTAGCCAACGCAGTGTAAGGGAAAGGGGTGAGCGTCACTCCCAGGCTTAGATGACTAAAGACTGGCTGTATCTTCCCTAATCTCCATCTTCCGCCATCCGCTGGCTGGCGTTGAGCGTTCACGGAGACCCCAGAAGCCACAGCAGGGTGAAGACGCAGGGCCTCCATCAGACTGAGTCTCCAAATGTGGAAAGCAGGACTTCTCCACCCCCTGCCGCCACGGCCCCGAGCCCAGTCCCCACCAACCACAAACACTGCGGTCAACTCCTAGGGGGTAAGAAAGAGCCTGCATGATGTCAGGCTGTTGAAATCTTAGATCTCGTTCTTGTTGCTAAAATCAGCATAACTAATATGCCCTTCGACTCCCTCCAATACGGTTTAACATTCTTTTTTTACAGCTGCGCTCTACTTACTAAAGAGCTGTGCCTCAGCAAGAGTCCACGCTGCTCTTGCTGCAGGGTGCTGTGACACAGCCACTCACGCGTCCATCCCCCCTGCCAGCTCGTGTCTCACGAGGGAAGGTCCCCAGTCCGTCTGAACTCCGCGTCTCCAGCTGCTGGAACAGAGGGCCTGGTCGGTGATGTCTGCCAAGCTGATTTTTGAATAAATAAGTGAAATGCCATAATGCGCCCCCATATTCTATTTCAGTTTTGATGTCACTCGTTCAACACACCTTTGCATAACACTATTCGGCCCTCTCAGCGGGGAGACTCTGGTAACATACCTCTTATTATCCTGGTGTCACCAGAGAGACTTTGAGACTCTGAGAGTTTAAATTGTCAGGGTGGCCTTGCCAAGTATGGTGCCACGCGCCACAGGGGACGGTGCCAGCGATGATCACCTCTTTCCTGACTGTCACTCAGACCTGTGGGGTCAGGCCGACCCGGCTAATAACTCACCTTCTGATGGAGCAACATTTCCGCGCTTCGTCCCTCGAAGGGCTGTGAAGAGATTCCGCAGCCCCGTGGGGCCCGTGAGGGACCCCGAGTCTCCCCACCTCGGCCGGCCTCGGCCCAGCCCGGGCAGACGCCCTCGGAAACACAGCTCGCCGCGAAGGACACACGGTCACTGCGCACAGCACAGGGAGCAGCGGGCGAGGCAAGTTTCAGGCACGAGTGCTCTCCTGGGCGTGTGTCTGGAGTTTTTCCGCCAGTCTGTAGCTTGTCTGTTTATTTTCCCCATGGTGTCTTTTCAAGTACAAAAGTTCTAAATTTTGATAAAATCCAATTTTGTCTTTTTTAACAGACCATAACTTTGGTATCTAATAAATCCTTGCCTAACTCAAAAACTTCCTATGTTTTCTTCTACAAGTTTATTGTTTTAGCTCTTACATTTACGCCCACACTCCACGTGAGTGGACACTGTGTGCCGTGTGAGGCCGTCCGAGTTTACCTTTGGCATGTGGGTGTCCGAGTGTCCCAGCTCCAGCTTTTGAGCAGACGTCTCCCAAAGAACTGCCTTGATACCTTTGCGAATGTGCTGCTTATGTAAGGATTTCTTTATGGACTCTTCATTCTGTTCCGCCGACCTGCATAACTGTCCTCACGTCACGACTACACTGTCTTGATACCTGTGGCTTTATAGCAAATTCTGTAATCCAGGAATAAAAATTCCATAACTTTGTTCATTTTCAAAATTGGTTTTTCTCTTCTATAATAAGTGAAATATTTTGCCGTTATCATTGAAGATTGGAGACAATGGCCAACAAACATATGAAAAAATGCTCATCGTCACTGATCATCAGGGAGATGCAAATTAAAACCACAAGGAGACACCACCTTACCGCTGTCAGAATGGCCATTACTAAAAAGCCAAAAAACAACAGATGCTGGTGCAGATGTGGGGAAGAGAGAACACTGCTGGTGGGACTGCAAATTAGTACAACCTCTGTGGAAGGGATGGAGATTCCCCAAAGGACTCAAAGTAGACCCGCCATTCGACCCGGAAATCCCATACTGGGGGTCTACCCAAGGGAGCAGTCACTATTCCAAAAAGACGTGTGCACTCGGATGCTTACTGCAGCACAATTCGTTGCAATTAATCGCAAAGATGTGGACTCAACCCAAGCGTCCAACAGTTGAGGAGCGGATAAAGCAACTGTGGTACGTACACCACGGAATACGCCTCAGCCATAAAAAGAATAAAATAAGGTCTCCTGCGGCGATTTGGACGGAACCGGACGCCATCATGCTAAGCGAAGTTCTCGGGAATGGAAAACAAACACGGCGCGCGCTGGCCAGCGAGAGAGAGACGAGCCCCGGGCACACACACGGCCACGCCGGGCGGCGAAACAGGCCGTGGAGACTCAGAAGGGGGCGGGTGGGCGGAGGATCAGAAACTACCTGGCGGGCACAGTGTTTTTGCACTTGGACCCCCTGAATCTATCGAAATAAAATTTTTTAAACCTAATTACATAATTAACAACTGATTTCTATTAACATTTTATATAGACTTTTTATGATAAATACCTTGACAAATAGGGCACAGTTAAATCATTAAAAAACCTAAGACCTTAAACCATGCAGTGTTATTATTAATATTCCGTATTAACTGCTTCTCAAATTCTTCAATACTTAATGAATGATAGGAACACTGAATGGGAACTAAAGCGGCTGAGAAGCTCCGCTCCTGGGCGCCTCCCCCCTCCCTCCCCGCGGGCGCTCGGTCTAACCTCACCGAGACGCTGGGGGCCCCCACCTGGGGTGCGTCTTTCCCGCCTCTGGGTCCTTGCACTGCCCATGCTCTCCAGGTAGAAAATCCCCTGAAAGACTTTCCTGTCTGCCTGTCCTTCAAGAGTCAGCGCCAGCGTCACCCGCTCCGTGAACCTCTCCCCAGGCCCCCGTACACTGTGTTGCTCCTTTACCCTCGAGGCACAGTACCCGTAAACCCACGGTTGCCATTCACCCCAAGTTAGTTCCATTGTCATTGACCGAGACTTCTTCCCCTTTGGAATCTGAGCTCTTCTCTGCATCCCCAGCTCACAGTAAGGTCACCTGTGTCAGGCCCTCGGGAATATTTGTCAAATTAATAAATTTTACTTTCATAGGAATAAAAAAAAACCAATTTGCAAGGAAGGCTCTCCTTGTTCTCTGATTCTGCTATTCCACCTATGGTGAGCTTGACCTTGAGGCCACACCGGTGGAGGCGTCACTTACCAGGTGAGCGCCGTCCAGATTTCGGTCCGGACGTACAAAGAACGATGAAGCGCCTGCAGAAGGGAGCTGGCCTTGCACACTCAGCCCCTTGAGGTGACAGCTCAGGTGGCAGCCGGCCCTGCCGCGCTTGCCAGCTGTCCTGTTCCCCAGGCTCTGTCTGCAGGACAGGACGGCTCCTGCCGCCCTCGCCCTTCCTTCAAAGGAACATCTGATTGTGAAGTTCAAAATTCCCAGGAACACTGTGCCTTCGAACTGGGTACAGTGGCCCCGGGAGTAGGGGTGGGCTGGCCGCCGGCACATCCCTTCAGAGTCTGTGACCCACTGCCGCGCACAGCCTCCCCTGCAAGCCTCCACGTCCGCCTGGAAGTAGGCGCTGTCATCCTCACTGTATGGACCCACGGGAGCCAGGGACTGTCCCACCTCGCACTGCTGATCAGAGACAGAGCGGGGGTCCAACGCCAGGTCTTTGAACTCTGTGCCGCCTGATTCGCTGGGGACAGGCCCCAGCAGTTGAAGCAGGATTTCTCAAACTCAGCACTGGGGCCAGATCCTCCTGTTGTAGGGGACTGCCTCCGGCATTGCAAGATGTTTAACAGCTTCCCTGGCCCCTCGGCATTAGATGCTGGGAGCACCTCCCCGTCGTGACAACAAAAAATGTCTCTAGAAATCGCCAGATAACCCCTGGAGGCACAACCATCCCCAGTGATTTGCTCGTTAAAGGATCTGACCCCATCACAGTCTCGGATCTTGCTTGCAAACAACTAAAAGTGACTCTGGTTAACTTCAGTTGGGAAAAAAGGAACGGGCTGGAACGGATAGGATGGCTCATAAAATCTATGGTGGATGCCATAGGACAGGATTTGGGAAAGAGAGGATGGAACAGGGGAGGCCAGACCACCAGACCGCAGGAAGACTTCGTTCATTCTTTCAACAAATATTTAACAACCAGAGATTGAGCGCCCACCACGTGCCGGGACCTCGGGCTACGTCAGCAAACAACACCAGGTGCCCGTCCCCAGGAAGCCTGCATAAACATGAAAATAAGAAGCACGGCAAATTAGAAAACGGCAAATGCAGCCTTTTAAAAAAGTAAGAGGAAGGCGGGGGGCGTGAGTGACGGGAGAGGTGGTGACACAGAGGTCTCACTAGGCAAGGCGTCAAGCCATCGAGCCGAGACGCCACTGCCACAGGCAGGTCACTACGTCCAGCACCTGCCTACTGTCCCCCCGGAGACCACACGTGCCAGGGACGTCACTGCTAGAGGAGGGACAACTGTCTCCTGCTTCTTGGCACCGCTCGCTACGGCCTCACAGTCTCAGGCACGAGCATGTGCTCGGACAAGCCTGGACCACGTGGCCGCCGCCCAGCTCTCAGGACAAGGGACAGCGAGCACCTGGCCATGCTGGCTTCTGTAGCAGGGCGTGTGCTTCCTCCCCAACGTACGATGGATGCCAGGCAGAAGAATCAAAGTAAAAGGATGCGTGCTGTGAGGACATGAACCCAGAAACGAGGCCAACAGGCAGGGCAGGCGAGAGCAACGAGGTAAAGATACCAGAGCAGGTGAGCGGAGGGTTTGTGAGACGAGACGGCATACAGGACTCTGGTCTCGGAGGCCACTCAGTGGAGCCAGCGTGTGTGTTCTCATAAACAGGTCCTTTTTAGAAGATCCAACAAACTGTGAATAATTCTGTACAAACCAGATTTCCACTTCAATGAACTTGTGTTAAGCAAAGTGTGATGAAAAAAAATTGAGCCATTTAAACTGCTGTTTCCATAACCAGGACCGAGTAGCACATTTAACTTGCAGGAACAGAGGTTGGGGCACCGGGGGTCGCCGTTTCAGACGCAGCGTCTCCCTCCTGTGCCGTGTTCGACACCTTTCTGGCCGTTTGCCCGAGTACGGGGCCTCGGTTCATCTTCTAATTGTTGTCAAGATGCATCAGTTTGGTTGTGAAGGTCAGAAAACCGAAACGTCTAAATTAGCAGAGAAAGGAACACGCGTGCTCCTTCCCTTTCCTCTAATCTATTGAAGCCCGTTCTGCGTTTACCGCTTACGAGATTTTCATGCCGGGTGGGGGTACGGCAGCCGATGCTCAGCGGTTCACAGGTCGCGGCTGTCCCGTTCTTTGAGAGCCACCAAGGCCAGCAGGCAGCTCTGCCACCCTGGACGCTAAATATTTTAAAGCCCTTCCGGTGAAGCCTGTGGAGCAAGGGGCCCTCTTCTAATGCAGGTCGCGAAACAGAAATTTGGAAGTGACCTTTCGGAGCGTGGGATCCGCCCCATCTCGCAGGACGCAAACGGGCCAAAGCGCGGCGGGGACCTCAGAGGACGCGGCCAGCCCATGCTGTCCCTGGTCCCGGGCGGTGGGGTGGGGGTGGGGGGAGGTAGAGAAGACAGACAAGCAGGCCCCAGAGCAGCTCTGCCCAGCGGAAACGAGGGATGAGCCGCACACGCAACCTGCCGCGCCGTTCTAAATTTTCCAGCGGGCACATTTTTAAAAAGTAGAAAAGAAATAGGTGAAGACAGCACAGATTTTATATACGTGAGCACGCACACACACACACACACACACACACACACACACACACACAGGGGCTGCCCGGAAAGTATCCAGCCATGTACTATGAAATATTGCATTAACGATGGCTGGATACTTTCCGGACAGCCGTGGCATCTATTACTCAACGTATCCAAAATGTTATCACTTCGACATGTAATCAACAGAAAAGATACTGATGAGATCTTTTCCATTCTCGAGTGCTGTGTCTACAAACCCCCGTGTGCACGTCATCCCTGCAGCACATCTCGGTCAGGAGTAACCGCGTGCGTCTCCCGAGGACGCGGGAGACAGCCGGGGAGCCTGGTTTCCTTCTGCGTAGGGGAAGTTCCTTCTGCAATTAACCGAGGAGTTCTCAAAAACCTTTAAGAGTTGGCGGAATGTGATAAAATAAGTCAAATAATTAGAAATTTCAGGTTAGGCATTTGGAGGGATTTCAGAGCCTTGCAACGTGTTTCTAGGGAAGATTAAGTGAATTTCCCTCTCTGGTGATTTTAAGGAACAATCGGACTCTGTAAACAGTCGCCGAGGGCTGACGGTGGGCCCGGCGCTGTGCCAGCCTCTGAGGGTGCCCGGTCCTCAAAGCCCTTGGCCCCCACGGAGGAGCGATCTGCACAAGGAGGGCTGCCGGGGCGGGGGTGGAGGAACACCACGTCTGCGGCCCCGTGGGTTAGGGTTAGGGTTGGCCCGCGGCCACAGGAGAGAGACTGGAGGACGGGTTGGAGCTTGGAGTGCTAAGGAAGCATCCTGTTCTTTCTACGGCTTTAATCAGTTAAGAGATGCCACAGAATTCAGAGGATAGTATGTCAGTCTGGTGGCTACTAGCTACAGGATAATCCAGGCTTCCTTCCCCTCCCCTGCGAATAAAATGCACCCCTAGGTACAGAGAGAGCAGCGACACCTGCTTCTCCTCCCACCAAGGGGCCAGGTCTGCCCACGCGAGAAAGCGGCAGCCTGCCCAGAAGCAGGGCCAGGGGGAGGGAAACCTGGTTCTTCCCTTTCTCAATCTCATCGTCAGACGGGTCACTCCACCTCCACTGGGGTGACGACAATCAGCCGTCCGTAACTCGGGAGGTTCCCAGGAGACAAGCTGGTCAGTACCATCGGTTCCTCTCGCACACAGTGACTTTCTGTTCTGCGGTTTTACATTGAAGCACAGCGTCAACCCGGAGCGTCGGCGTCGCCTGTGACGTGGGACAAGGAGGGACACCAGGACTTCATCAGACGGGCCTGCTCCGCCTCTCCTGTGGCCGCTCTGCAGACAGCGACCTCCCCTGGGGACCGGTGGTGGGCAGAGCCCTTGGCCCTCAGAGAGCTCTGGAACGGATCCGAATAACGGATCAGCTAAAGGCCACATCGAGCTTTAGGCAAAAATGGCAGTCACCATTCTGTGTGAATTACGCACAGCCACGCTGTCTAGACGGCCCACGCAGAGCCCAAGTGACAAGAACCAATGACGGCACAGACTGTCCCTGAGAATCACAACGCCGGTCACATGAATGTTCTGTAAGCTGGGCCTCCTCCCACTTCTAATTTTCCAAGGAAAGCTGAAGTCCAAAAACATAAGTTCTCTCCCCTCGTAACTTGAAGTGCGTGCAAAGTCTCACTTTGCTTCCCTCCCCGACCCCTCGATTCAATCGGGCAATCCCGGGATTTCGTTTCAGCCAGAGCGCGAGCAGGAGAAGCCTCTTTCTGCAGCTCACAGTCTGGGCTCTTTTTCTGGGGTGGCTGGAGCTCTTTCGGGCTCAACATCTTAGACCCCAGGGGTCCGCAGGGCACAGAAAGTGACCGCAGCCCCAGCCTCAACCCCGTCATCCTCGGACGCGAGAGCAGTCGCCCAGGCGGCTCTGGATTGTGGGGATGCTGACTCCCACGTTGCTGTTGTCGGCAAACAATCCGGTACACATGCAGCGGCCTCTTGAGCAAACGGGAAAGTCTGCAGAGGAAAGAGAAAGCCTCCTTTGTTTCCGTCTGGCCGGGGTGCTGGCCCGTCCCCGCCAGGCGTCTGGAACCAGCACGCGTTCACTCAAGTGGAAGAAATCCCTCGTCAGGGGCGCAATTGTGCTCCCGGGTCCTCCTCCTCCAAACCAGGCAGCAGGCCAAAGCGCTCGCAGCCCTGGGCTTCCCCCAGAAGCCTGAAGAGAGGCGGCGTCTTCCGCCATGTGCGTTGCCCCCACATCTTTCCTTCTCAGCTTTTAACTTCTCATGACTTAATTAACCTTCTCTGCTCCAATGAGAGTGTAAACGGACTCTCGCAGGGCCGCGCGGTGCTGCCAGAGCAGGACGCGCACGAGACGCCACGGGTGTAGAGGAGGATGTGATCGATCCCCATACCGGGCAGGGCCCAGGTCGGACCCGTGTGACACATTCACGTGGGGTCATTCAAAGAAAGACTGGTAAAGGGACTGTCTGTGAAGCTGAAGGCAGGAATTAGGTGCAAAGCCTGGAGCCTACAACAGCCAGCAGCCCTCACCCCCGACCCCCAGCCAGAACCCTCGGGCAGCCCCCACCCACCCAGGTTCCACTAACGCCTCATTATCTCCAGGAAAGGTGATTTTTAAAAACTATTTCTCTGGGCTACTAACTGGATCCCTATTCATATCCACTAAGTGGGACATGATGGCAACTTTTTATCATAAAACTGTTCTTGCTGGTGGCTGCGTTTTGCTGCAGGCAACATTGACTTACCCTGGGCTGCTTGGAGCTCTGGCTCTCGTGTGGTTCCTGCTCAGGGATCCAGGAGATCACGCCTTCCTCGGGGAGCCGGATGGAGGCACCAGATACGGAGGGTGGGGCTTGCCGAAAACGTCGTTTGGAGCCAGACTGAACGTTTTCTTGCAGTCCGTGGAATGTCTGCGAGGGAAACACCAAGAGGCAGTTCTGGGTCCAGTTCAAGAAGTGAGAGCTGGACCAGGAGGTGAGCGAACAGGACACAAATCCTCAGTGGGGAGAACTTTCGGAAGGTTGACTGGCTTGGGCAATCGTCTGCAAGGACTGAGGTGCTAGGGAGCTAGAGATTGACGACAGAGCCGAAGAGAAGTGGCTGCCCTGCCTGCCGCAGGGAGCGGCTGAGTGTTTTGCCGACCCGGGGCCAACTCTGAGACAGGCAGGGCCCCCAGCTGGCAGGAGACTCCCCCAGGCTCTCTTGGTTAAGGACCTGGTGCAGCCCTGGGTGCCCTGGAAGCTGAAGCCCAACAGGCACATGTGCTGGCCGAAGTCAAGCCATGAGAGCTTGACCTGCAAAGCCGTGTTTGGAGAGGCGTCTGTCCGTCCCTGAGGATTTCTGGCGTGGAGTGGGAGAGAAGGGGGTGGTGAACAAAGGTACCCACGCCGGAGAGAACAGAGACTGGTTACATCAGCAGCACAGGTCCTTGTCCTGGTCCTTCTTCGAAGGCAGAGGAAACAAGGACACGAAACAGTCAATAAACTGCGTCATCAAATGCCCCAGAAAAAGGAGGCAAAGCTGATGGCGGGGGGACTCTCAGGAGGGTCCCACGGGAGAACAAAGTCCTGGTACGCCGTGTCTCCACCCCATACTCCCTGCATCGTCACACCTGCACTTGAGAATTTGGAGACCTGTCCTTGGCTGAACAGGCGCCCAGGGTCCAACGCTGGTATAGTAATAACTACCCTGCCACAGGTAATCTCTAAATCTGGGCACCTGGCAAGACTTGTCAAAGGAAAGTCAAATATGAACACTTCAGGCAGAAATAGACACAGTTTCATTAAACCAAGTAACCGGTCCGTCAAAGCGCTGGGAGGGTGGCTCTGCTGCACCGATGCTCTGCTGCTCAGCCAGGATTTAACGAGCTCCGTCGGAAATAACATCTCTGAGAACGCTCGCGAGTCATGTCTGCCAAGAGTAAACAGCCGAATTTTCAATACACCTCACTCAGAGATTAGCATAGTGCCTTGAGAGTAATTAAACGTCATTACTTTAGAACCAAATGCCCCACACAGTGGGGGGACATGCACACGTAATTGTCTAGACATCCCCTTAGAAAAGGGATTCCTCGTGTAACGGGGGACGGCGGTGGAACTGGGCGGACTGACGCACTGGTGTTGTGTTTTAGTGCAGGCTTTCCTCGAACCCCACAGTGGGGAGTTCACAGCTTCGGTGATTTGTTTCCAACTAAGAATAGAAAGTCCCTTCATGTCGGCCTGTGAGGTTCATATGCCTCTCTAATATCTTCACCTGCCCATGGCAAAGTCAGTGCTTATTGGTATGACCTGCTCACTCTTGGTGGACACGGCCGGCCCGCACTGCTGGCCTTGATCACTCACCACACACACACAACACACATGCACACACGCACACATGCACACATACACACACACGTGCACAGACACCACACACACATGTACACATACACCACACTTACCATACACATCACACACCCCACACATACACACACATGCACACACACCACACACTCACCACACCCCACACATACACGCACACATGCACACACATCCCACACTCACCACACATACACACACATCACACACTCACCACACACACATACCACACAACACACATACACACACAACACACACACATCACGCACACACACACCACACATACACACACGCACACATGCACACATACCACACACCACACGTACACACATGCACACATGCACACACACCACACAACACACATACACACATGCACACACACACACACGCACACACACCACACACCACACATGCACACACGCACACACACACCACACACGCACACATGCACACACATCACACACTCACCACACACACATACCACACACACACATATGCACACACCATACACACATGCACACCACACACACATCACGCACACACCACACACACCACACACACACATATGCACACATGCACACACATCCCACACTCACCACACACACACATGTACACACATGCACACGCACACCACACAAACACATGCACACGTGCACATACAACACACACACTCCACACTCACATGCACACACCATACACACATGCACACACATGCACACAACACACACCACACACACATCACGCACACACACACACCACTGAGGTCTGGAGCAGGGTTTCCAACAGCGGCATTCTCGATACGTGGGTTAGACAGCGCTCTGCCGTGAGAGGCCGTCCCGCGCACAGCAGGATGTTCAGCAGCAGACGCAGGCAGTACACAACCCCCCCCCAAGTCGCAGCAAACTGTCTCCAGACGTGGCCAAGTGTCCCCTACGGGCAGCGCTGCCCGTGGCTGGGCACCACTGGCCGAGACAAGGTCTGCGGGGAGCCCTTGCTCTTTTACAAGGCAAACGTAAGGACAGCGCCTGCCTCAAGAGAAGGGCTGGCGACACTGCCCTGGACTCCAACGCGGACCCGCAGTCTGGGATCAGGGAGGACAGCCAACAACCTCTGCAACAGGCACGAGGAAGCTACTGCACCTCTTTCCAAACCGCCCTCTTTGATTCGGTTGTGGTTAGCTGTTCAGAGGAAAGTCCTGTCCTGCTACAGTATCTGACAGAAGGCTGGACGTAAAACAAACGAAGAAAGGAACCCAGGTCTTAAAGATCAGTTCTTTGCATGGCCGTGTTCCAGAGCAGTCGTAAAGGAAAACGTGAGCGTCTGTTGATCCCAGGGCTGGCAAAGATCTCACGACAACAGAAAACGCAGCCCAGTCTCACCGGAATATCAGCGCAACAGCACAGCAGCCTGGAGGTCTGAGGCACAGCACGAGGACCGCGGCTAATGAAGTCACACGCGGTATGGGATTCGTGCTGGATGAGTAGATTTTAGCTGTTCTTGCCACACAGAAAAACATGGGTAACAAGGCGAGATTGTGAACATGTTAACCTATTTCACTATAGTAATAGTAATCTTGTTACTGTCTAAATGTATCCCGTAACATCACATTATATAACAATAAAATTTATTTCAAAAAATTATCAAATAGGCCAAGCATAGTGGCTCGTGCCTCTAATCCTAGACTTTGGGAGGCCAAGGTGGGAGGATTACTTGAGGCCAGGAGTTCAAGACTAGCCTGGGCAACATAGTGAGACCGTGTCTCTACAAAAAATAGAAAAATTAGCTGGGCATGGTGGTGCATGCCATAGTACCAGCTACTCAGGAGGCTGAGGCAGGAGGATCACTTGAGCCCACGAGTTTGAGGCTGTAAATGATGCCACTGTACTCTAGCCTGGGCAAGAGAGACTGTATCTCAAAAAAAAAAAAGAAATCCAAAGAACACGGAAATGATGCACAACTGGAAAGAAAATAGGAAGAAAAAGTCACGTGAGAATGGAAAGGACGGTGATGCCAGTGTTGTCTGACAAGGGCACACCATCCCCCAACGCTCTGACGT